>BOPP01000246.1:251011-292577 GCA_017312745.1 Gryllus bimaculatus
CTGGGGGGGGCCCGTGGGGCGCCCGCTGCGGAAGCAGCGCTCGCAGGGGCGGCAGGCGCGGAGCGGACGGGGCGGGGGGGGCGGGGCGGGGTGCAAGCAGCCGCGCTGTTTTGCTAATGGCGGCGCGATCGAACCCGGCCCCGGGGGCGGGCGAACGGGCGGCCGAGGAGCGAGCGGGGACGGGTCAACGCGGAGAGAGCGAGGTGAACTGAACCCGGGGCGGTGAGAGAGGCTGTGGCGATGTGTGAATCGGAGTAGCACGGGAAGGTGAGGGAGGGAGGCAGAAGGGACTGGCGGCGGGGTAGGGGAGTGGCGGAGTGACCAACTAGGCGGATGACGGTGTGGCAGGTACCAGCGCGTATAGCGGTTACGAGTTGTGTTGTTCTGGATGCGCAGTGTTGGGTAAGCGGGGTGCAAGTAAGCGAGGGTGCAAGGTAGTGAGTGTCGAGGTAGCGTCGAGGTAGCGAGAGAGCGGTGCAGACTCGAGTAGCGGGGAACGAGGTAGCGGGACACGCGGTAAGCGGACACGAGGTAGCGGGACCGAGGTAGGATGGGTGTGGGTGCAAGGTAGAGGGTTGCAAGAAGGGGGGCAAGGAAGCGAGTTGCAAAATAGTGGGGAGTCAAGTGAGTGAGCTATTATAGTGCAGTGAGTGGCGTGTGGGAGTCGGGTGGCTAGTGACGAGAGGAGAGGAGACGGGGTTCAGAAGACGCGGGGTTGAGTGGGCGGCGGCAGATGAAAAAGTGGTTGGCTGGCGTCCGCCGCTGACCGGCGCCGGGGGCGCAAGGGGGGGAGGAAGGGGAGGGGGTGTTTGGCTTCGTGACTGCGACCGGCGGCGGATGCCGACGTCCAGAGAGAAACGTCTTTGCTGTCCTCTTATTGTGAGGGCGTCGAACACGCTCAGTGTCGGCGGGTGGGAACAGCTTGCAGTCTACTGAAGAGAAATAATGAGAGAGAAATCCATTTTGTTCGGACTTCTGCCGGTGCTCACAAGCCGCTCTTTCTCTCTTTGAACAGGCTACTTGTACCGACAGAAAACTGTTATTAGCGGAACGTGAAAAACGCTTATTCCTGTAATAACGACGGACATCTTCGTTGTGATTTACACCGTCTGGGACGGCCTTGTAATGCTAGAAGCTTCGAAAAGAAAAATTAGTAGTTTGTAAAAGTTTCTTTTTGGAAGTTGGATTTAATGTATCTCAGTTGTTTATGTGTGTCTTTCGATATTATAGAGTAGTTTTGCTTTTTCGTTAAACATAAGATATTTTTTGAAGAAAATATTATCCATCACGAACACAGAAAATGTTCCAGTTTGGATTCGGGCTCTCAGTAATTTCTCCACCTTTTCGTCACAATGGAATTCTTAGTAGAAAAATAAAGTTTAGTATTATCTACGATAACTCGCTATATAAAAAAATGTAACCGACACCAATCTTCCATTCTCCTCTTTTCCAATTCTTCTCCAATTCTCCTTCCCTACCGCGGGTGGACGGTATCAACTGATGTCACTGCAGTCCCTCTGACCGGGAGGTCCTAGGTTCGAATCCTGACAGTGGCTGGATTTTCGACATTACCTACATAAGCAGGTCGAGTTCAGCCCCTGTCTGGAGGAGAATTACAGAGGCCGGCTGCTCTGATAGGTAGTTTTCAGTGGGTTCTCCTATCAACACCAGGCGAATGGAGGAGCAGTACCCAAACAAACGAGCCACGGACTGCGCGATCTTTCCTATCTATTCCTTGTCCTGTCCTCTCCAATTAAACACACTTACACTAACACACACTATACAAGTACACATGCCGGGAGACCGGTAGGGAGTCTAAAACTTGACCCGGATGGTGCGGTGGTTCACTGTAGGAGATACTTGGTTGGTACGCCATATAGTGGGGAAAACCACCGCCGCCCAGAGAAAAAACATACACTACATTTAAGGAACTTATGACTCTGGTAATTAACGCGCCCGGAATGAATGAAGCACCCGGGTAGGCTGGCGAGGAACCACATGATTTGGATTCTGGCAAGACGTGTTAGAGAAAGGAATTTAATACATAATGGAACAAAATTGGAGTTTATCGGAGAAATATTGTGGCACTTGTTGGTTGTTCCAACCAACAACACTAGCGTGGAGTAGGCTTGTACACTATTTTTGTGAGAGTGTGGAGTAATAAATCAATGTCAAAATGAATTACCCAGGTCAACAATGAACAATCATTAGAAATAAAACTATGTGTACCAAGTATCACACCCTGATTCCAATTATGTACTTACAATTTCTCTAGCACGTATTATTTTTGTGATAAGTTTTGTTTTGTAATATTACGAGTGTGAGAATTATCCCCCGAAATGAGGACTTACCTACGGAACAATGAAAACTCATCCGGAAATAAAATGAGAGTAACTATGTGTCACGCCCTAATATGTCCTTAGATTTTCTCCAACACGAATAGTTTCTGTGTTGGGACAGTTTTCATATGATGACTATGCGAATCGCCAACGGTAAAGCCGTTCCTTCAGGATCTATGGTTGCTGGGGACGAAATGAGCCTTTGCTTTTATTAATGTATTTCAAAACAGATAATGAAAAGACAAAAATAGAAGAGTTTCTTATGAGCCTGGAAAACCGCGTTCTCAATGTTCCTCTCGCTGATATGAAATTTCTCCCTCTTCTTTATATAAAGCTTGGATTAATTGATTGGCGAAGATGGTCAAACTGAGATGCATTGCAGTATCTCTGTGAAAAAACTTCCAAAAGTCTACGCAGCAACATAAAGGAAAGAATTTTCCGAAATCCGAAAGATTTTAAAAGGTGTGTTCACGCAAGAATGACGCCAGAAGAAAAAGATGCCTGCACTAGTTTTCAGTGTATGTGTGAACTTTTCCTAGTGAAATGTAAATCATCAGATTTCGTTAATAGAATGCAGAGACTTTTGTGTTCATTTCAAAAACTGGGCTGTAGAATGTCACTTAAATTTCACTTTCTACCTTTCCATTCTTATTTCTTTCCAGGTAACTTCGGTTACGTGAAGAACAAGGTGGTCGTTTCCACCAAGATAGGAAACTAGTGGTGCCACAGAATGGCACAGACTTTCGCATACTACATAGTTTTCTAATTTCTTTGGTCTGGGCTAGCTTTTCGGACTTGTCACACACTCTTGTAAGCTGCATCTATCGACGCTCAATTTCCATGTTTTTTTAAATTTTTTCAATTTTTCTGTGTCCAACTATTAGAACCGAAATATTACTTTACAAATATTACAGAAGAGTAAAATCTCCATCTATATATTAAATTTTCGTTTAAAAGTTTGGAGCTCTGTTAAAAAAAAAATCTGATACTGTAAATGAGTAATTTGAAACTCTTTTTAACATAAATCTGTTGTTTTTGAAAAATCAATTGGAAATCACATTCACTCACAAATGTAATAATGTAGACACATCGCTGGATATGTACATATTAAAACTTATGTACTTACTTACTTATGTACTTTTATTTATTTATTTATTTTTTATTTATTTATTTATTTATTTATTTATTTATTTATTTATTTATTTATTTATTTATTTAATATACTTTTACGAGCTAACAACCTTCAAAATAATGCCCCGGGGCGTCCACACATCACGCCAAAGATGAGGGCGCTGAATCTGATGGGTCGATGCGCACCACCTGTCGATGCGCTGTTAGGATATCCACCCTGTTGGCAAACAGTTTCCCACGCAGCGGCGTCTTCATTTTTGGAATGGGATCGAAGTCGAACGGACTGAGATAAGGGGAGAACCAAGAGGGTATTCAGAGAGTGTTCCAAGATCTCCCACCTCCACCTCCTCCTAAGGTGCCCTATGGTCCCATCCCCCTAGGGTACAAGGTAGTTTGTTACATTTTCACGGAGCATTGTAGAGAATCCCTGGACGTTTCTTCCGCAGTGTACGACCCATTCATTTGATTGCGTCTTCTGGTTCTGGTTCATACGCTCGTGACCACGTTTCATCAAATGCAATAATCCGATTCAACATCTCATTTCCTTCACGTTGAAATCGCTTCAGATTGATATGGCATGTCTCGAATCGAGTCCATATTTTCATCTCAGTTAAAGTATGTGTCACCACTTTGCCTTTTCAACTCATTCCGTAAAATGCCGATGCACTGCCGATAACTGCACTGCACTGCACGATAACACTGCTGATGCAGACACATGAGTACTCGTATATGCAACGAATTGCGTCAATGTACAACGCTTTTCATCTGCTAAACAGTATTCGGTAACAGCCGCTTGGACCTCTGCCTGTGACGCTCGACGTCCACAGCGCAGCAGGTCAACAGTTGCTACGCAGAAATGCAATTTTTACGTATTCGCGCTGTTCAACTATAGTGACATCCATCTCGGAACACGTCCGTCCAACTACTATTAACTTTTTGCATGTGTTGCCTACTAGACACCAATGCCCTCAGACGCAATCAGGTGGTCACTTCCAGAACTATGTACACCATGTTTTCTAATGTACGTAGTGCAATAACCGGACAGGCGGTTATTTGGGATATATTAATTAGCTGTTATGACTTCTGAAATTACCCTCGTACAAGAGATTGAGTAACGAGAGAGAGTGAGAGAGAGAGGGAGGGAGAGAGAAAGGGAAAGAGAGAGGGAAAGAGAGAGGGAAAGAGAGAGAGGAGAGAGAGGAAGAGAGAGGGGGAGAGAAAGGGGGAGAGAAGGAGATAGGGAGGGAGAGGGAGAAAGAGTGGAGAGAGGGAGAGAGAGGGAGAGAGAGGGAGAGAGAGGAGAGAGAGGAGAGAGAGGGGAGGGAGAGAGGAGAGAGAGGAGAGGGTAGGAAGCCAAAGAACATTCAGTTTCACACCATTTCGTCACGAAAATACATAAGAGACTTGGACCTAAACGTCTAGAATCAAGCGTGCTAGCCAATACATACAGGCCCACCCTCCTGCAGCTTATATAGTGGAAAGTGTGACACGTTTCGCAACCTCGCGTTGACTCCCTCACGCCTCTGCCGCCGCACGCGCGCCCCTCCATCCCCGCCCCGCCCCCACCGACCTTTGCGAGGTTACGAGCAGCGCCCTCCTCAGGTCGCGCGACATTGTTATTCACGGGCCGCCGCGCGGGCGCAAGAAAGGCCGGCGGCCGGGGCTGTGTTCCGACACAACGCGACGCGCGGGGGCGCGAGCGCCGACTTCCGCGCGGGTGGGGCCGGGGGTGAGGGACGGAGCCCCGGGGCGACCCGACGCCCCGCGGGCTCCGCTGTCCCTTTAACGACCCGAGGCGGTGCCGCGCCGGAGGCGGCGACGGCTCCACAAACGAGGTCGCAGCCGCCCCCAAGGGCTTCACCCCCGCGGCGCTCCCGCCCCGCGCCGCCACCGCCGCGCCGCCGCGCCGCGCCGTCCGCCGACGGCCGCTGTAAAACACGGAATGTCTGTGTTAGCGCGGCGCGAACAGGCGAGGCGAGTGGTGGGTGGGGCGGGAGGAGGGATTTCTGTGGGCGCGTGCTCGTAGCTCGCGCCGCCACCTCCGCCCGCGCAGCTGCCCTCGCAATCACTCCGTGGACCCCCGCGAACTCCACGCTCCTGTGCTAGACTTCTTTGCCTGCGGGCCGACTCCGTGGCGATGGTTCATCCCCATAATGACGATCGGGGTGGGCCGTCCAGCACGCTAACATTCCACCTTTGAGTGTTGATAATGATATTATTTATTTACTAGTGGCCTGCAATAACTACATATGACATGATGAACAAAATGCGAAAGTTTTCCTAGATCTCAAGAAAAAGTGTGCATATAACACTTCTCCCCCACACATTACACAAAGTTTTTGACTGTTTCTTATAAAAATAAATCAAATGTAATCGATGTATTTTTCTATGTCGTATGTGTGGTACTTTTTGAAAAACAAGTATTTGTGGTTTGGTTCAGCTACATTTCTACTACAGCAGACCATTCGTTATAATAAATTTTGTCAATGTAAAACAACATGAGAATACACTAATATTATTATTATTTTCCATCCAGCAAGATCACCATACCCTGCTCCGCAGGTTGAAGGCATAGCCGAAATATGGTCTTCCAACTTTGCTCGCGATTACCTTCCCGGCATCTTCCTTCTCCACCACCTGGTCCAGCGGTGTCCGGCGTTCGGTGACAATGCTTTCCAAAGACCGCAATAAACCGTAGAGGCACGAACCGTAGGGGCCGACTGGTCGCAAGGACAAAGGGGGCAGTTAATGCGACCGGCGACTCTGCTAGAAAACTCCGGATGCGCCAGTCCCGTGCAAAAGCTTTCTGGTTCGCCACGTTGGACACCACTCGTAAAAGTCACTCCTTGAAGGCGGCGGATAGAAGTAACGGCCAGCTTACCACGACCGCTGACTGGGAATTGAGGAAACTGGGCACACAGTGAGAATTACGATGTCAAAATACGGCCGTGTATCCTGTCGTACTTCTTCTCATGGGGATGTGCAAAGGAACACGATCGTAAACGCAATATTGTTAAGTCAACGCCAATCCTGGTTCACGACGAAAGTAGCTTAAAACTGGAAGCGTGTATAAAATCCAACAGAATAATGATTTGAAGTTTATTGCGATATATGTGATGCACATAAAAATCGCCTCATGAGTTTTCCGTGGAAGAAATACATCGACATTGCATTCAATGAATTGCAATATCCCGGTCAGAGGGAGGGGAGAGAGAAAAGAGAGGGGAGAGAGAGGGGACAGAAGAGATGGACAGAAAGAAGAAAGGGAGAGAGAAAGAAGGGAAAGAAAAAAGGAGAGAAAACGGCGAGGGAGAGAAAAGGGCGAGGGAGAGGAAAGGGAGACAAAAAGGAAGAGAGACAAGGGAGAGAGACAGAAAAAGGAAGAGAGAGAAAATGGAAAGAGAGAAAAAGAGGAGAGAGAAGGGAGCGAGAAGGAAGGGAGAGTGAGAGAGACTGCTGTCTGCGTAGCGCGGTTGCATGCTACAAATATACATCCACCATATATATTTGACTGTTTAAAAAATTTGTTCCAAACTGACAAAACTACTGTGACATTGTGGGTAAGGATTTACATCACAAGGAAACTGACACGAGTAGAGTTTGTACAATTTATTTACACAATAATTACAATGTTCCTAACTCTATTTTGGCTTTTGTCGGAGCTATCTCATTTTAGCCCCCCTCCCTACACGCGTCTTACGGCTGCGCATCAACTAGCCAACTAGGCCAACTGAGGTGCCTCGGCAGATACACGATGTCCTGCATCCCTCTGGACAAAGAGCCAATATTTCTTTAATAAAATGTTAGTTTATCATCCTGAAATATAAATATTTTTTGTAATTATAATTATTAATAAATTTTGGGTAAATACCATTTCTGCGGTCCCATTTTCTTGTTTTCACTTCAATGATGATAGTCTGTTTTCATATGAATTATGATGTGAGTGCTCAAGAACAAGACCGGATTTGCCTACAAGCAGTTGCTTGGGGGCCGTCATCCATTAGGGGCGCCGCGCTTCAGAAAATAAGCATTACAAATTTTGTAACATAAAATGTATTTTATGAGATAAATATATTATATTTATTTAGATATACATTTCATTTGTACTTCATTAAGATAAGTTTTCATTTAATAAAGATTGGTCAATTTTTACGGGGGGTGGGGGGCAACAGAATTTTGTGCTCGGGGGGCCCACAATATTTAAATCCGGACCTACTCAAGAGAAAAAGACATTTCAAAAACTATTATTTATGGATTAGGTGTAGAAATAGGATTCGCAAATATATTTTTCCAACTAAAATTTTGGTTAAGATAACTCAAATGGCAACGTTCAAAAACATTTTTTTTTCGCCACAAACTGAGCGGCACCACCCAGATTAAAAACGTTCCGCAAAATGACAACTTTTGAGATGTGACACGTTGTGTACTGATGATGTAATGAATATTTCAATACAAATACGGGCCACCATATTCTGGTCATTCATACAGTTCTTCAGAATATTAACATGATTGATTGATTAGTGATTTCGGGCACGTCAACTGTGACGGTAATTAGTCCTGTAAGTGTAGTGCATATTTTCCCTCTGGATGTGGCAGTGATACTCCCACGGTAGAGCGTAAGATTCTGTGAAAACCCACCTTCGGTTAGCAGGTGTTCCGCCACCAGCTATCTCCCTCCAGCAGCTGGGCACCGCCCCAATCCCGTACCAGCCGTGAAATCCCGCCGATTTACTGGCGTATGTGATAGTGTAGTGCATGTTAGTGTACGTGAGTGAGAGAGAGAGAGAGAGAGAGAGAGAGAGAGAGGGAGGAGAGAGGGTAAGGGATGAAGATAGGAATAGGGAAGGGAAGGAAACATCGCACGCGGTCCGTGGCCTGTTTGTTAGGTTACTGCTCTGGCATTCGCCTGGTATTGTTCGGAGACAACATGGAAAACTACCGATCAGAGCAGCTGGCCGCTAGAATTTTTCTCCGGACAGCGAACTGAACTCGACCTACCCCTCTAGCTAGTGCCAAAAACCCGCCACCGGGTTTTTGGCCACAATCAGACACTACAGTGCCATCGGTTGATGCCCTGAGCCACCTCCCCCGGTTATTAACCCGAGCCCGCCCCTATCAAATGCCTAATGTGGGGAAAAGAGGTTTAGCGGCGGCTAGCGCGCCCCCTTTCACCAGCGCGCTCCCGCGATGCGCCGCCGGGAAGGAAGCGCAGCCGCGCGCCGCCGCGGGGCCTTTGCGGCGCCGCCACAGGAAGCGCGCGTCTCCGCTCCACAAAGGCCGTCGGCGGGCGCGGGGCCGACGGCGGGGCGTGGCGTGGCGGGGTGGCACCCGCGCGGGGGCGGGGCTCGGGGTGCGCCCAGGGCGGCGGCGCCTCTGGAAAGACGAACTGTGGTGCGGGGCGGGGCCGAGCGAGCGGGGTAGCCGGGTGCCGGCGCGGGGAACTGGGCGTGGTCGCCCACGCCCCCGGTTTGAAGATGCCGCCGCGCGGCCCCCGCCGGATGCGGAAGGGTAGCGCGGAGAGGAGGGCGAAGTGGTGGTGGAGGCGCGATGGGCAGCAGACGAGGTCGAGTTTGGTGTACAGAGGAAGCTCTGCTGCTTCCCAGCTGCCTCGTTCAACGTGCGGCTTCACTGGCGAATTTTTATGTATTAAGTTTGGGCAAGCGATGAGCGGACACACCTGCATCCTAAACCGATTTTCACGGGTGCAAACCCGACTGATGGACTTGTGCAGAAAAGCCCCAGTGCACGATGTCACGATTGTGGCATGAGAAAATACCCTGAGTAAACGCCTAGAAAATGGCTGACATATTCTCTCAGTATCTAAATTTTTCCCATAATTTTTAATAAGATACCGATGGCCTTAAACCAAATAAATTCTTGATTCAGAAAGTTAGGACGTGATGTAAATTACATCAGATGGGTATGAAAAAGCAAAAGGAGAAAACAGTTGAACTTTTTCGTACGTACCACAAATAGGCGAGCGAGGCAATAAAATTTACATGCCCATACTAAAAAATACCAAATCATTGTAGGTCAGGTCTCTACGATAGCCATGTGCAGCGTACTAGCTTCCCATGGTATGGTCCCGGGTTCAATTCCGGGCCGAGGCAAAAATAGTTGCAGATTTCCTTTCAAATCGTCCCAATTTCTGTACCTGTGTGTGACGTGTGACGAAGGAAAGATCAGCCAGGTGTATCTTGTTAGTCACGGTGAAGGGAATATGTCATGTTCACCACATACTGCTGTTTCTCCCTCAAGCATGAGAATTACACTAAGCACAGGCCCGGGGGACACCGTTAGCTGTCCGGCAAAGTTGGACTATCGATCCAAAAATGCCAAATGCTTTCGATACATTTCATATAATGTTTTCTTTCGGTTTGAAATTAACCGATTTTATCTTTTTAGGATTAGGTTTACCACACAGGGGAGTTCCTCACGATTGAACTCATTCACAAACAGTAGTTCACTGAACCCAATGACGGAGCGGCGAGAGGCGAGGTGCAAGAGGCTGGGTAGGAGAGGTGTGGCGCGAGGGGCGAGGCGCGAACTGCGAGCTGCGAGCTGCGAAGCGGGAGAGGCGAGGCGCAAGAGGCGAGGCGCGAAAGGCGAGGCGCGAGAGGCGAGGCGGGAGAGGCGAGGCGTGAGGCGCGAGGCCCGAGAGGCGAGGCGCGAGGGGCGAGGCGCCAGCGAGCTCTTCCCCCGAGTGAGGGATCCCGCGTCGGAGCCGACGATCGCCCGCCATCCGCCATCCGGCGCTCCGCCGAGCAGCCGCCACCCTTCCGTGATTGAGCGCCGCTTCCGCCCGCCTGTTTGTTGCGCGGGGTAATTGGGGGAGGGCCAGGGGGAGGCACCCGCTCCGGTTCCCTTTCATGTGCCCGCGGCGCGGCGCAGGGCATCGCAGCGAAGGGCGCCCAAACCGCCAACCACCGAACGCACACACCGTTATTAATGAGAGCCCGGCGTGGGTTCATTTCCCGGCGTTGTTGGATAAACAAATTCCCCGGTCTTTCTTGGTCGCCGGGACTGCGTGCTACTTCCGGACGCCGACGCCGAGGGGTGGGGCAGAGCGGTGGCTGCGAGGGCAACGGCGGCGGTAAGTGTGGGTACGGAGCAGAGTAGGAGGCTAGGATGTGCAGACGGCGAAGGCGGTACCTCCGAGAGCATCTTTGACAGGGTCCAGTGCTGATGAAGGCGAAGTTGAGAGGGCGTCCATGCCGACAGAGGACAATGCTTTTAGGAGGCAAATGCTGACAGGGCCATTAGTGCCGGAAACTAATGCTGACGTGGGCCAAAACTGACTGGTGAAAATGCTGACGGGGATCAAAGCCTGGGGGTTCAAAGATGAGGGAAATCAAAGCTGAAGAGCCATTGCTGACGAGGACAATGCTGAAGGAAGCAGTGTTGACTGAGGCAATGCCGAATGGTTCAATGCAGACGGGAGCGATGCAGACGGGAGCGATGCAGCTGGGAGCAATGCTGTCGGGAGCAAAGTTAACGCGAACAATGTTGACGGGAGCAATGTGAACGGGAGCGGTTGTGATGGAGTATTGCTGCTAACGGCAATGCTGGCGGGACAATGTTTAAAGGGTCAAAACTGCCAGTGAACAAAACTGACGGAAAAATTCTGTCGGGACAATGCTAACTGGGTACTAAGGTGACGGAGACAATGCTGGATAGAAAAAAGAGCGGACAAGGATAACGAGTGCGCGCTTCGTCTGTGGTCCATGTCTCAGGGCGGCTATGGCGCTCATCTGATATTGATTGGAGAAACCACCGAAAAAAATAGATCACAGCCGGCCGCTAGAATTCTTCTGCAGACAAGGACTAAATTCGCCCCTGCAACTTAGTCGAACAAAGCGCCATCGTCGGGAATGGAACTCTAAGACTTCATGGCGTGAGTCGCTGCATTTCCAACAGGAGTATAGAGAACGCACCCCGTTCTTGAATATGCAAATAGAAAGAAAATTGTTGACAGACATTGTTGAAGTGTTTTGCGATAAAGGTAAACCAACTTTACCTTTATCGCAAATCGCGATCGCAAATACTACTATTCGATTATACGTTCCATGTGCAAAGTTCCATTTTGAAGTCGCTTAGTTGCTTTCCAGAGTAAGTGGAAAGAGGTCGCATCAAGAGTAGCCTGCTACGTACTTTTATTCACTTCTTCACGTAACTCTTAAAAGACGTAATGTTCTTTTCAGCTTTTGTGTTTTCCTATTTGGGGTTGGTTTCTCGTCAGGGTGGTGTATGACCTAGCATATTGTTTTCAATCTTCGCTTTTCCTTTACATTCATTTTGATGAGAGTTGGATTTTAAATTGTTTTAATCAGTCTGTCTGGTAACGTGTGCTACTTCTGTTCAAATAGACAATGTCTTCACGTATATAATTTACAATTTCAAGTGCAATATTGCCAGAAAAATGAAGCTAAATCATTATTCAAATCTTCCTACGACAACTCGGATACAGAATCTAGATTGATTGATCGGTGATTACGGGCGCGTCAACGGCTAAAGTCATTAGACCCGTACGTGTAGTGCGTATTTTTCATCGGGAGGTGGCGTGATCTTGCCTGGCTGGATGTTAATATCCGCAACCGACCTACTCATCGGCTAGCGGTGTTCTCCCCAACCAGGAATCTCCCACCAGCGGGGCCACGCTCCACCACGCATAATGGGAAAAGTTCCCATTACAAGAGAAATCATCCTCACAGTATGGAGACAGGAAAATTTTGTTTCTCTCTCCAAAAATGTTTTTGAGACTTTATGTAAAATACCCCCAAAATCAAAATATCCGTTTGATACTTCCAAAACATTGAGTTCGTTCAGGTCGATCGAGGAATATCTATTTTGGAAGAAATAGGCTGAAAGATTTAGGCGCTAGCGTCGACAGACGGACGGATTTCATTGGTTGATTGTTAGTGACTCCGGGAGCGTCAACTGCCAGTTGATTAATGCCTTAAGTGACGTTTAAGATGTTTTCCTTTGGTACGTGACGTGATCTTCCGCTGCTGGATAGCGAGTGCCGGCGCCGACGTACCGTCAGTTAGCGAGATATCTTCCATCGCCCAAGCGACACAAGCTCTAAGCTCCCGATCAGTCTACCGGCATGTGTGTTAGTGTAAGGCATGTATATGTAAGTAAAAGACGAGAATAGGATAACGAAGAGGAAGGAAATATGGCGCATGGTCCGTGTGTTAGGGTACCGCGCCAGAATTCGCCTGGTATTGATCGGAGAAAGCACGGAAAGCTTCCGATCAGAGCAGTCGGCCGCTAGAATTCTCCAGCCAGCGACTCAACCCTAAGAAATATCCTGATGTAAACAAATTCACGTGTGTAAGGACGATTCTCATTGGCTTGCAGTGTGAGCTCTGCTGTTGTAGGGATCCTGACGCCAAAGTAAATAGTTCTCTTTATAAGAACTAGTTTATCTGCTATCGTTTATTAACTTACCTTTGCGTCAAAACTATTGCAACGGTTTGGAGAAAAGATACCATTGTGAACTGACTGCGCGTTGCTTTGCGGTAAGATAAACGGGCCTCTGACAGTTCAGTCCACGACCGCGCTGAACGATGACCACGGCCGTGGGACGCGGCTCCTGGGACCGCGGGTTCGCGCCGCCGATCGGCCTAGAGGCTCTCCTATTCACTTCGTTTTAGAATGTTTGAGAGTGTGGCTGGTTCTTCAATATTTAAGGCAAAGTGTGAAAACTTTCTTCGAACTAGCGAAAAGTGCATTGTTCTGAACGTTTTCAATTCGTTGTTGCATAGGAATCGTCGTTGCCTGTGAAGCAAATCGCAGAGTTCACTAGTATATCCGTATCCATCATATTGAAACTCCGGAATGAGCGCAAGGGAAAACTACAAAAGCCAGAGAAGAAAGAAAAGGGGACCTGTGATTGAAGCTTACGATGACTTTCTAGTGAGTGCTGTTCGGCCAAAAGTGCATTCCTTGTATCAAAGGGAAAAAGTGCAGAAACAAAACACCAAAGCTTGCGAAATTGTTGCAGCTGGTGCATGGTGATCAAGAACTCCCGAATTTTAGACCAACCAATTTATACAAATAATTGACTTTCGGTTATTGACAACCGCTGCCGGAAGCAGACTGATCGCAAGTAAAGTGTAGTTGCACGAACATGACATTTGCATGACAGCTCTTACTCCATTTGATTGGCGTGGTATGCTACTCGCGTCATCAAAAGTAGTGCGTTAGGAGGTGTCCAACCAGAAGCGTAGTGCGGCGCAAAGATTTCTTCGGTTTGTTTACATTAGGTTTTGTCTTAGAGTGAACGGATAATAGCTATCTTGCTATTGTGAAAGTGTCGAAAATCCTACCACCGTTGGAACTGGAACTCTAGGTACTCCTGGCAAGAGGCATTGCAGTGACATCAGTTGACACCCTGAACCACTTCTCACTCATTATCCTCATAAATATTGGTCTTCTATAAGCTTCGAGTTCACCAAAAAGGACTGGGCTTATCTGAAGAAAGATATAATGATGATACGATTTTTATGTATTTTTTTCTGATTAGAAGTCAGCGACGTTTGTTTTTTCGGCGTGGGTTTCTAGAGCGTCTGGATTTGGGTGACACAGGTCAATATTCTGATTCACAAGTTGAGCTTACTGAAGACGAAGTTTCTATAGTTTCATCATTTCCTTTCGAAGTAGGAATTTTGATTCCCATTAAGAATGCTTAGCGTTGAATTTCCTACCGATAATGCATCTTCCTACACAATGAGGTAGGGATTCATGCACTCAAGAACACGTGCTGAAGTTTTACAGACGGATCGACAGACAGACGGACCGAGAGACAGACGGACCGAGAGACAGACGGACCGAGAGACAGACGGACCGAGAGACAAATTGCCGTCATTCTAGTTTTTGGTATCAAAAGCCCACAAAACATGGATTCTGGCTACACCACGTGATAAAGGATTTCTTTACCAATTTCAAAAACTGGATTTGTCCACTTTTTCATTATCAGAAAAATGAATTTTACCCGATGTTTATTTCCGAAAGTCCTTATAGTGCAATCCTCAGAGTATAGAGTAAACTAAAAAATAAATATTCATATGGTTTGTATGAATTTGGATGGTGTTACAAAAACGCTCATTTTAATATAGAGCGTCTAACACTCATGCGCACAGGTCGACCGACATTGCCGAGGTTCCCTTGCTCCTGGACAGAAGGCAAGAAAAGGTCAGTCTTTCGTTAGAAGTGGAATCAAGTAGAGCTATGTGCGCTCACTCGCCATTTTGCAAAACAAAACTCCAGAGAATAGTCCTCGTAATCGGTCATGTCGTAACCAGCGATACTGTCGAGCAAGTCAAATTCAACAGACTTGTAGACGTGTTATTTGTGGTGAAGGCGACTTGTGTGTGTGTGTTGTGGCGCCAAAGGAACTAGCTGCAGATTCTTCCTGGAAGGCGGCACAACGGTTCCTAATTTAAATTTAAGCTCATTGATACATTGGTACCAAATTTAGCAAAGCTTTTGCACTCAATGTTATTTATGAATAAAATAGTTTTATTAGATTATGTAATAAAAATTTGTTCACAAACCTTTTAAAACACATGTTCATGCATTAATTGCAATTATTCATTTTATTCCCGTTGATAACCATTCATTCAAATTAGGTGAATCTGAAGTGCAAAAAGGAGCTACCAAAGAATCAAAAATACCATCGGGCTTCAGATTCATCAGATGGATTGTTTATTAAAAACTTCTGCAATTGCCTTTATACACCCGTTAACTCACATTTTCAACTCACTTCACTTTTATGCACAGGAATATTTTCAGATAATATTAAAACAGCAAGTGTGTTATTTTTTAATGTAACAAAAATTAAATTCATAATTACTCTTGTAATTTCTTGTAATTGTAAATTTTTCTTTTGTCAGTTTTCTCAAAACAATTAAAGAGGGTTTGCCGGATGCGAATGGAAACCTTTCTCAGGAAATACGAAGCGTTTTCAGACTCACAGCGCGGTTTTAGAAAATCAACGGAAACTGTCATTTTTTCTTTTCTTAAAGATGTTGCTTCCGTAATAGATCAAAATGAAGCCCCATTGGAATATTTTTTGGTCTTTCAAAAATTTTTGACGATATTGATCGTAAAATCTTGCTCTCAAAATTACCTTCATATTTAATTCGTGGTAGTGCCCTAGATTGAGTAACCTCGTACCTTAAACATCGATCTCAAGGGGGAAAAATCCCTTCCTGGCACGATAGGGCATTATTTACTTATCTTTCCAATTCCTTGCGAATTCAGTGTGGACAAGGTTCGATCTTAGGTCCTATCCTCTTCCTGTTATATGTAAACGATATGCCCTCGACTATGAAAAATGAAAGAACAGTGGTTTGCCAAAGACACGAAGAAAGAAACAATATTGTATGATTTGATCAGAAATTTCAAATTTGTTTCGTAATAACGAATTAATAGTTTTAAAAAATTCTTTCAATGCAGTTTTGCACATCAAATCGGCAATCGCATGCTCCATTGAAAATGAACAAAATGCAATTAGCTGATGTTCAGGTGCCAAAATGTCTAGTCAAATCTCAAATGGAATATACATTTAACATAATTAAACACTAAATGAAGTTCATTATGTTAAGCATTCACAATTGTTTCAAATCCTGTCAGTCTTCATATAGCTAGTTGCGTATATTTTGCGAATGCACATTCCCACCTGAGATACGGTATAATATTCTGGGGGAGCCCATACTGTAGTATCCAGACCTATAGATTGGAAAAGAAAATTATTCCAATAATGAAAAATTGCCATCCATGTAATTCCTCCAAGCCTGTCTTTATTGAGCTCGGTATCGTATCATTGCCTTGCATATTATTTAAGAATTTTTAATTTTATCAAAAGTGAATTACATAACCGTAGGAATATATTTTCATACAAGACTGATATTTATAATTACAACACACGTTGTAGAAATAACGTTTATCAAGTGTCAGTACCAACCGAAAGACCTCACCTCAAGAAATCCACATACAATACGTGTACTACATTAATGTACAACGCAATGCCAGATGAAATTAAACAATGAAAATCGGTACACAATTTTAGGTTGAAATAAAATATGTTCTGCTGTATAACTGTTTCTATACTATTAGAGAGTATACACATCATCAAAAGGAAAACTAATGTTTATTTTAACAAAATAATGCTACCTAATGCAGTAGTTTACATTTGAATTGCACAATTTACACAAAAGATTTAATATGCTTATAACAAGTACTGTACTTCAGCTTCCGTCACAATGACCCCATCTCGATTAGATTATTGTCCAGTTTCCCTGATCCCTTGAGCAAAAGCTGAGATGGCCCCTTGTTTTGCTTCTGAACATAAACGAAGCTACACCATGCCCACCTCTCCTTTTGCTTATAGTGGTAGGAGTAGAGATGGGGGCGAGTTTCTATTTTGTTAGCAGTGCAGAAAAATTAAATTCGTGTACCGATACAAATACGTTTTCTATAACTCGGGGACGAAAATATCTAGTTTTTGAAATGTTGCTAATCTCGCGTTCTTCAAATTTTATTATTTTCATTTATTTATTTTTAAACTTTTATTCGTTTTCATCCATTTATAGTTTAAATCTTGGGAAGGGATTCAGAAGCTCAAGAAAACGTGCGCTGATGATTTTCTCCCCCATACCTCGCATTCTGGTTTTTGACTAAATAAATCAAATCAAGGAAGCTTACAGTTGAAAAGTAATGAATAATCGGTCATCGTTTTTTAAATGTTTGTATATATTGGGGTTGTGTTCATTATCTTGATGAGGCAACCTGTGAGGGGTAACGTAAGTTTCTGAGTTTTAAGAGTGCTGAATACCCCAAGGGTGACTGTGCCAATTATTAAGCTGATAAGAGGAGACAACAAGAACTGAACTAAGGTATTTATGTAATACGTTTAATCCTAACTTAATTCGTGTTCTGCTCATTTCAGGTTGGATTGTGTTTATGCTTGACCAATCCGAATTTGGCAGCAGCCATGTAATCGCTCAATGAAACCGTTTAAACTTTCAATATTTATCATTAGTCGAAGGAAAAGTACTCTATAAAACTCGCTGTAATGAATATTAATAACTCGTATGAAGTTTACTATACACGCTCCTACCGTAATAACACTTCTCAGTGGCATATTAATACCCATCATTACATATCATTTCATAATAAACTATCGCAAGCAAAGTAGTTTCCGATTGATTAATTAGTGTTTCCGGGTGCGCCAACTGCTATGGTTATTGGTCACGTACAACTTGTTTCGGAAGTTTTGACGCGGAATGTGGCGGTGATCTTCAACCGCTAGACGGCAAGATCCGGCACCGACCTACACATCGGGTTGCTGAACCAGCTCTCTCCAACCATCGGAGCACCACTCCAACTGGGATCATGCGCGGTCCGTGGCGGGCCGTTTGTTAGGGTACTGCTCCGGCATTTGCTTGGAGTTGGTCGGAGTAACCACAGAAACTGATGATCAAAGAAGCTATCTTCTAGAATTGTCCTTCGTACAGCGGCTGAATTGGGCATAGTTTCGGAACTGGTGTCGAAAGTCCTGACACCGGCGGGTTTTAATTTCTAGAACTTCAATTTAAGCCCTGAGCCGTGTATACCGGTAAGCCAGTACGTGTGTGTTTTCGAAATTAACTGTGTACTTCTTCCAGCAGATTGCAACAAGATACCAATTTACTTCCTGTGTGTAATAATTTTCATTTCAGCAAGCGGGCGCGATGGAGCAGGGGTGCGAAAGCGACCGGCGGGAAGGTGATGGGCGCGACGGTGACGGTGTGATGTTGAAGAATATGGGTCCTATATGGGTGTGATAATGAGGGAGGTTTGGTTATGTATAATAATGTCGATATAATACTAATATTTAATAATAATAATAATAATAATAATAATAATAATAATATATCTTTAATCTTTTCGAGTGTCTTCATGAGCCGTCTTTCCCGGCGACATGTTTGATGTAGACATGAGGAGGGCGTCACCCGGCCCCTTCGCCTCTGTGGCCCACTGATCCTGGCGTGAGCATATTCGGGGATTAGGCCGTGTCAAAGCGTGACGCGGCCCGGCACAGGCGGCGGCAGCTGCCCCCCAACCGAACGTTCCAGCCTCTGCAGTCACGGAGCGCAGCACTCTCACAGAATCTCGAAGGCCTCGGGATTTACAATTGATTGTCGAAATATATTTCTTTTATTCCCCTGTTCATAAGACCCTCGGGTAGCTCATCGAGTGCTAGCTTTCCGGGGCGCGATCCCAAGTTCAATTTCCGCTCAAGACAAAAAGAGAGCTGTAACTGTCTAAAACTATCTATAGTTACGTGATAAAAGAAAATCTTAGGCAGGCCAAGTATTCTACATATGGTGAGGGGAATACGACATCCTACCCACACGAGTCCCTTTAAACCATGAGTAGATAAATAAAACCAGGACCCTGTCCTGAAAACCCGTTAGCTGGCAAAAGTGGGATTAATGCTATATGAAAACGCCAAATTCTTACATACGCTGTTTAAGTGTATGTCAGAGGAGAAGTATAGATCCATTCGGCGCAAGTGTAGACAAGACTCATATTCGATGTGTGACCTTGCAGACCTTGCAGATTCGATGTGTAGTACACTAGAGTGGTAAACTGTGGTCTGAAGCATCAAAATTAATGAAGTTGTCGAAAGGTCTCCGCATTCAAATCAAATGGTTCTTTCTCGTAGGTAGAGCTCGTTAGGTCAGCACCTACTTTCTCATATTATTCCTAACATTTGCAATTGCTTTTTTAAACTTCAGTGAGTTCAAATAAAATTGATCTTGTGCCATTTTAAGCACTCTTTGGTCTATTAAAAATAATGAAAGAATTTGCGGCAATGGTTGAGAAAATGTTTTTTTTTTCTTCTGCAAATTGCATGAATCCCAGCCAGAAATTACATGAAAACTACTTGTCTTTTCAAAAAATTGTCCAATACCTTTTCAAATATCTGATTTTTTAGAAGACTTCATTGAAGCCAAACATTTTAATATTAACATTTTAATTTTATACTTTACAATATTCATTTTTTACAAAATAAAAATAAAAGGTTTACGAAAATGGTACCACTACAACTTTTATTATCGATATTGCTGTATCTCAGAAGAAATAATATGTGTATATGTGAAGTCATTTGCTTGTTCATATATGTGGAGACAAAATGCTTCAAAATTAACTATTTTTCACACAAAATTATTGTTAAAATTATGCAAAACTACTCATATTCTCAGAAATTGTAAATAACCTCATTTCTGGATATGTTTGAAACAGTATATTTCATTAAAATATATTTATCTTCAAATTGTAGTAGTAAGAAGACGGAGAAAAAATGCGAAGTTGAAAATTTCGGCATTTCACGGTTAATGAGACACGCGGCATTTTTAAGGGTTCTTTAAGCTATCCGAGAATAAGGTTGAATTACAAAATTTGGAGCCATTTCTGAGGCAATTTGAAAAATGCATTGAGACAATATAAATTACCCTCCAAAATAAAATCATTATTTTCAAACTCACAGGGCCTTGAGTTCGTTCAGATCATTACTATGCGTTGACTACACACGGACAAACAGACAGGTAGTGAGACAGATAGAGACAGATACACAGCCAGACAGGCACACAGCCAGACACACAGACACACGGATTTTTTTTCTCGAATAGATGTAAAAACAATTCTGTTATTGTTCGTGAATAAGTAATGTGTGTTTTCAATATCATGGAAGATTCCACACTAGGAGAGCGGAAATTAGGAAAGAAATAACCAAATGATGTAGGTAAGAAGCAATGTCGTTCACCGACAGCAGAAATCGAATATGATCTAAAGTGACTATGATAAAGATGACTATCTCACAAGAAAGGTTTACAAGACATCTCACTTATTTTGCAACTTTAAGCACAAATTTCTTTTGCTCTGTTCTAATATTTTTCTTTTTCTTCCGGAAACTGCTGCGATGTTACTACCGTCACGATAAAACTTGACGCGAGTAAAAACGTTGAGTGTAGCCATATGTTTTAATGTGTTATGTCAGTACGTGTCTCAGAGCGGATGTTACATAGTGTGCATGATGAAATGGTAGATTGTGGTTCTGGTTTATGTCTTATTAAGATACGGAGTAATAAAAAAGTCCTTGTATAGAATAACTATTGTGAATTTTCCCAGAATTCCAAATGCTGGGAGCTGGGAGCGAGAGAGTTTCCTCTCTGCAGCCAAAAATACCTCAGAACTTCAGAAAAATAAGTAAAATTAATGTCAGTCTCTTAAAATATAATAAACTCACATAAGCTACTATCCTCACTAGAGCGTGTAACAAGAAATTTGGAGTAACAAGAACAAAATTCGTGTACCGGTACGGAATCATCGTAATAACAATATAGTATAATAGTTGGATAATACGATTTTTTATAACAATGATTATTTGGAAATCGTGTGGTTAAAATTACGTGGAACGTAACATAAAATAAACTAAATTGAATGGAGAAGGACCAGAAAATACAAATAATGAAAGCAAGCAATCCCCGAGATATCATTATTAGATTTGAGCATGCAATTTAAATTAAGTGATGTGCTAAAAATAAAAAGAAAGGAAAACAATGAAGAAGAGCGGTGATATCATACTAACTGATACGTTCGTTAAGACGTTCAAGGAACCCAGCCGCTTACAAAAAATTAAAAATTCTTGACCAAAACTGATCATTGGGATATTTTGTTCCTAAGTTAAATCTGAAATACTGAAGTAACAGCACGCCAAACAACTTCAAGAAGGCATTTCCTTAGGGAAAATGAACTGGTAAGCGATTTTTGGATTTCTCATATATGTAGACGGCAGAAACCATGTAGCAAATAATGTGAAAATTGGAGGCAGAGAAAGACATTTAAATGAAGAATAAAAGGTAATATGGACCAAAAGAATAAAATCTTGAAAGAGATATAGGACTTTACGTCATCGTTTTTGGAATATAGAGACAGGGGAGTAGGAACAGAGAGTAAGGAATCATTTATATCAATCGTGAGACAAAAGGGATGGGAGCTCACAGCAACCGAGTTGCACCGAGACTTTGCTGACGAGCCGAGCTGAATTCGACATAATTGCGTAGCTAGTGTCGAAAATTCCGCCAACGTCGGGACTCAAACCTAGGACCTCCCGGTCAGAGGCATTGCAGTAACATCAGTTGTTACACTGAGCCACCTCTCACGGTCGGGCGGACGAAATAATGGAAAAACAGACGTTTCGCCCTCAATTGTCTTTTCGGTGTCAAGGGCCTACAAAACATGGATTCTGGCTACACCACGCTTTAGAGATTTTTTTCTTCTATATTTAGCAACAGGATTTTTAACTTTTTCGATGCCATGACCCGGCAATAAGAGTTTTTCTAGCGAAATACGCCGTTTTCTGGCGCACTATTACATAACTTTCTCTTCTTACGAAGTAATTGCGAGAAAGTAAAAGGTGCTGTTCCGTAATGCATCAGTTGAATGGCAGATATTTAATTGTGCACGGCCTCTTCTTTAACACTTTGTTGACTAATGACGTTTACTGTGTCGTACACAGTGACACACTAAGAATGAGAATTCAGTCGGTATACGCAGTTTGAGATAAGTCGGAATAACATTTGCATTTTTCAGATATAAACGAGATTGTTTCATTGGCTTTGTTTTTTTCGAATTTCTCTGTATTTAACGAAACCACATGCACTTCTGAAAAGGGCGGGGCCTGTATAGTTTTCATTTGAACCTCCAATGTAAATTAGTAATATGGGTAAGTTGTTAACTACTCGAACAACTAATTTTAACGTTAGGGGTGCATTTTTGATATAATGAATTGTTCAAGGCGGACACTTTTAATGACGTCAGTCCAAGGTCATTTAATCGCTTTTGCGTTGAAGTGTACAAATACTTCCGATAAAATTTATTTTTCTGTTAATATGTAGACGCAACACATTTACTCATTTACAGCTATTAAATTGTAAGAGAGATTTCACAATGTCGACAACCACGTACTGAATAATAATGAAGGATACGGGAACGGAGGAAGCGGAATGCTGGATGCAGGATCGGAGGAAGCAGGAACGGAAATGACGGGGAAGGAGGATGCGGAAAAGATGAGTCGAAGAAAGCAAGAATGGACGAGGCGGAGGAGGAGGCTGTCAGGGCCGGGCAGAAATATTGGATACGGAGAAGGCGGTAATGGAGGAGGCGGGAACAGCGGAGGTGATAGGAACGAGTGTCAAGGTAATCGGGTGCGGTGGATAGGGTGGAGGTAAGGGGACAGAAGTGGGAGAGGAGAGGCGGGACAGATGAGGCAGCAGAACTGCTTCAGTAGAGGCGCGGTGCGGGGGAGGCGAGGACGTGGCGTGGGTGATAGTAGGTGCGAGGGAGAGGTGTTCGGCGTGTACTATACCGAAGGTAGAGACGGTGGTTGGCCGAAGATGACAGCGCAGCGGAGGCAGTGAGGCAGCGGGGCCTGGAACGTCTGCGAGGACATCTAAGGGGACGGCTGAGACGGAACGGAGACAAGTTCCGCAAAATCGTGAGAACGGGGTGGCGGGGGCGGATGGGGCAGTAGTTGAGAGAGGTGCGAGTGCGTCCAAGGAGGACGGGCCGATGGGGGGGAACGGCAGAAGGCAGGGATCTGGCGAGGACGGGCTACGACGGGTGAGGACGGAGTGCGGTGGCGGTGAGGGCGAAAGCGCAGCAGCCGCGGCTCGGTTACCTGGGGGCTTCGGGGTCGCCGGCTGCGGCCGTGGGGGCGCCGCGCCTCACGCGCGCCCCCGCCGCTCGCCACCCGCTCGCAGCGCCCCCAACGCCCCCGCCCAAACAAGCTGTCCGTCGTGACGCGGCGCAGCGCCTCAGCTCATTAGGCCATGCGCCTCTCGCGCACAAGCGCTTGTGATTGGCCTTTTGTAAACAAACAAACAGCGGAGAAATGCTGCCGGCCGCCACCGCCGCCTCCAACGCCACCCGCACTCAGCCTGCACCGAAGTCCGGCCGTCAAGGATTACTAAAGCGAGCCCGCGACGCGAGTAACAGGAACCAGCCTTGTGTCGGCAAACTGCAGTCACGCTGAGAAATTTTTAGCTATTTCTTCGAGTTCCTGTCTCGCCGTTACCACGAGGAAGCTTGACGCCTTCAAAAACTCGGACAGTGGCCGTATGTTTAAATGTGGACTGTGTTGCGGCATGACTGTCAGTACGTGTCTCGTACGCAGCTTTTTAGCAAGTGTACAGACGAAAACGTTTATGTAATGTAGTTATGTGTTGTTCTGAGATCCTCTTTAATACACAACAAACATCTGCGTGCAAAATTATTACTGCGAATTGCGTCATATAATCGTATGTGTGTTGGATTATATTGGCGTATTTGTTACGTTATTTAACTTACGATAATGTAATGATATGATAGTAAATACCAAAACCTGCATTTTATTAAAACTTCCTTTATCTAGTGGATAGTAGTTCTGACAATATTTCCGTTTTATTTTCGTCCAATTTACTAAACATAGATTTCAAGAGTACAATGGAGAATTAGATTTCAGTGACCCACCACACACGCAACCCCAATGTATGAATTCTGAATCTAGTTCTTTACTACAATTTTTGGCAATGTATTTTACAAAAGCAATTCTGGCTTACTACACAAGTCAGCCTATTTACATTTGTAGCTATAATAGCTTTCCATGTTTAAAATAGTTCCCATCATACCATAAACACCAACAATCGCTTTAATAGGCAATGCATTTCAAATTAGGTGTGTTCTGCCATCAGAAGTCACTAGCTTTGTTATTGCAATTTTGTATTCATTTATTTATTAGTTTATTTATTTAGCATAGTTTATCATTTGTACTTTTCTTAGAAATTCAGTTTAATATTCTTCTCCTTCGTCGCAGCAATTACGTGTCTCGGGACAATAATCCAGCTTGCCGCGGATATTCTTTGTGGGTGGCGAGTAGCGGACGTGTGTGTGGCCCAAAAGATTTATTTCCAGGAGCTGCTAAGTCATTTTACTTAACGTGAAGAGCTACACACTATGACTTCGCAGAGTAGCTCTCCTCTTTCGCACAATGTTCTTAGGTGCAGAATCACATCGGTAGGCAGTAGTCGTGGAATCTTTATCGAATCAAGAATACACGTAATCATCTCCCTACAAGGTGCTAATAATTTGCAACAAATCAAATTGCGTGTCGACAAAACCACGTAATCAAAGATGCACCAACACCGTTTTGTATTGCTGCTACGTCGTGATTCACGGGTGCTACTCGAACTACTGACTCGCGTTCATCAATAACGCCTCTGATTGCGTCTTGCTCGTCGCCCCCGCCCTCATCACCGCCCCCGCTGCCCCCACCGCCGCCCCCATCATCACCCCTCTTCCGAAGGCCGCGCGGCGGGGTTCGATTAGCCTTTGTGGAGCCGGCGCCGCGTTGCCCTCCGCTGCCCCGCCTGCTCCGCTCCACCCCGCGCCAGATGCAGTAGCGGGCTCCCGTGCTTTCACGCCGCCGCGCCCCGCGGCGCCTCGCCTTCTGAAGGCGGCATCTTCGGAGAAGACGGCGAAGACGCCGCCGGAAGCCTGTAGAAGATGAAGCATGGGATGATCGGCGTCGATGACGAAGACGCTGGGAAACAGGTGTGGAGATGTCCCGTAGATCACTCTACGCCAAGTTCAGAGTCGATCGCTTGTACATCGATGCCTCTAGCATTTTTGGTCGGGACATTCTAAGATTCGATTCCCGAAATTCAACACTAGCTAGATAGTTGAGTCGCACTCAATATCTCTCTGGGGGGAACTTCTTGCGACCAGTTGTTATGATATACTTGGGTATTTATTTCGTAGCGCGTGAGGGCCTGTCTTCACGATGGAATATCTCACGGCATTTCGCGTCTTTATCGGCGGTGCCGCTAGATGTCGCATGATCGTCAGCACTGCTCGATAAGGACGCGATCATGTGATATCTAGCGGCACGACCGAGCAAGATGGGAAATGCCGTGAGATATTCTATAGAGAAGACAGGCACTCACGTGCCAAGACATAAAAACACATGTATAAGTAGTTTTCCGTGGTTACACCAGTCAATACCAGGTGAATACCGGAGCAGAGTCATAGCCGCGCGATATTTCCTTCATCATCCTTGTCCCTACGTCTCCCCTCACACATACATATACGTAAATGCATTACTCTACGGCACATGTCGAGAGACCGAAGAGTTGGTGGGCACCGGTTCTCATGTTCCAGTGGAGAGAAACACCGCCCCCTCCCGGGCTATAACATGCACTACACCTACTACAATAATAACCTTGATATTTGAAGTGCCTGGTGTTCATTTTCCCCTCTCTCATATTCCACATACAAAATGTATGTTTTCATCTTCTTGATGTGACAAAAACACCGTTTACTCTAATACATCTAGCTGGACAGTTCATGGAAATTTACGGATCTTCAAGGACTCGTCTTACTAGTCATCTACAACATATGGGGACAACAAGGTCGGCACATATATACGTCGCACAATTGGAAGAAAAATAGGTTGGTTGCTAACATGAGTCATGGAATCGCTAAAACGATTTTTCAATAGATTTTTAAAATGTTACAGAAAGAATGATTACGTTTGATATTTTTGCTATTAGAAATCTTCGGGAGTAACGGCGGGTTTATACGGAATATATTTAAATATTTGAATTTCGTTTGTAATAAAACTTAACAGAAACATAAGATAACAGAACTTTCCGTTTATGTATATAATCCTGTCATATCCACATTTTAAATTCGCACACTTTCGAATACTTTTGTGAAATCACCGATGCCCAACCTTCGTTCATTAAATGTTAACGGCACATCATTACAATTCCATAGATTGTTCCATAATTATCTATAGCGTAGTTAAGCTTCATGAAGGAAATAATATATTGGAAACCACTCATCAACAAAACATTCCAGAAGGTGAAAACAATGTTATCCAAATTGAATTCCCGGTTAGACTATAAATCATCATTGCCAATGAAAACGCCATACTACATTTATAAATCCATTATAAGATCATGTACGTTGTTTTCCAGTCATTGAATGGACAAAGCTGACGGAGCTCGCAAATTTGTATCGCCCATTGCTCTCGAATATCCTCCGGGCAGCTCCATCACATATAGGGGAAAATATTCTTATATTTTTCTTTTCTGAACGATATGAAATGTGTTTTTACATGTATCGTTCGTACATGTAAAAAATGAAAGATGGAATTAATGTACACCTTTGACAGCCAGAAGGCATCAAATGTGTCAAGATCTCTGAATCTTTCAAATTGAGGACTTCGCTTGTATACGTATTTACTTATTGTGTAGTGTATTCCCATCAAACTGTTTACGAGAAAAAATAGTTTTGTAATCGTTGTATGAAACAGTAACAACACAGAAAATTTTCCCCGATATTCAGTGAAACCTGTATTCAATTAAACATTACACTGTCGCTTATATGAGCCAACATTTTTTTGCCGAACGTTTTGTACGTACCCTCTAGAATGTTTTTATTTGATAAGAGCAACTCAGAATTGAAATTTCGTGCCAAATGCTTGACATTAACTCCTGCTGTTTTGACCTCAAAGCTTGAATATTAGATGGCGCTGTTTTAACTTTTTGGATGAACGTATTGGATGAATCAGTTTGGTTTTCTTCCGTAATAGTGTTAATTTATTGATATATGTAAGTTATTGAATACGTTTCAAAGATTATTTCCGATTTTTTCCCTTAAATGTTTCTTTTTCATTATCAGATAGTAGTCTTCAATTATCTTGGACACTGCACAACTCAATTGCTTTTACTTTTCATACATTATCAAAAGTGTATCACAATCCTACAATGTTTTAAATCGCCTTTCATAAGAGTTGAAAAAGTTTTTAATATCATCATCATTGATATGTTTCTCGATGGGTCTTCTCCAACATCAATATTAGTATCATTGATACTTCCGTAGTTCTCTCTTAGGGGCCAGAAAAGGGAACTATCGAAGCTCCTTGTCACCTCATATATTGTGCATTCAAATACACTTCGCTCAACTAATTCGTAGAGAAGATGACAGCAGAAGAAAACTAAATTTCTCTCTCCAATATTTTCTGGAGGAAGACACATGCGCCATTAAAACAACCAGTATTTGAGACAGTTTTGTCTCAACACACAATTTTTATTTCGTCTTCGAGACTAGCATACGAAATGAACTGCGCTTACTTTTGGTGATTCTGAAATATTAATGAGTTACTCTGTCTCCAATGAAACAAACGATTGGAATTCTTTTGTCTTTAGATTCTCTGAAATTTAATTCTGGTATCCGTTTTCAATATTTCTGAACAATTTTTTACACATAATTTATAGATCCAGCTCGTTCTCTTCATTTCATAATGCTTATTCAACTAGTGGAATATTTTGTAATAAAAATTCTCTTGAGTTCTGTGACCAAGCGCTTCTGCAATTACCTAAACAAGGAAACTGATTCTCTTATGCATACTTCGCATCTAGGGCAGCGACTAATTTAGAGGTAATAAAATACTTCGTACCTCACCTTTTGGCAGGCCGAGTCAAGATTGGCTCTAAGATGACCAAAAACTCACAATCGCTGCTTCAATTAGAATTAGAAAATGTTTTGTTTTGGAACCTCAGCTGAAGACCAAGAAGCGGCAGTTTGAAATTTAATTTTCCTTTCGTCTTCTAATTCTCTTTTTTTACACTTTCCTTCTTTTTCGGTGAGGTTTCTAACTATGCCACCTTAGTATCCTCTCTAGCCAGAATCAATATATAGTGTTCCTAATTTCGTCGATTTTGATACTTTAAAGGGCATGAGTATGTGGAATATTCAAAACTGCAATGTTCAAAATATTTTCAAGTTTCTTCTCAACATCAGACATTTTTTGTGTTTTGTCCCCATCATTTCCATGATATATAAAAGTCAAGTTTCATCGTGTAATTACAAAAGAGTCTTGTAGAAATTTCCGCCTTTTCCCAAACTATTTTTATTTATATTCACTGAAGAATTATTAGATTTTCGCCAAACGGAAATGTAGTTTTACATTATTTAAGTAAAATAAACGACGTGCAAGTCTGTCTGACGGCAATTTGTGTTCATTTGTTTCAAAGTGCCTCTCCTATCCAAAACAGAAGTCTTTTGCAATTGCGTAATTTGCTCGGCATAATTGAACACTTAAATGTAATATCATGTAAATAAATTCAACTGCTGTGAGAAACGCGTGTTCGCTGATAGTGTTACACGTGTGAATTAGGAAGTTTCGCAAGCCTCTCGATTAGTCGTCAGAACGAGAGTACCGACAGGCATATATTTAGCATTCTTCTCCGAACTTGAAAATAAAAGATTAGGTCGGCACGGTTTAAATTATTTGATTGACAACAAACTTTGCATGTTTAGGACAGAAAATATTTAGTGGGTAGGAGCTATAGAAGTTTGATGCCTGGAAATATGGCCCTTCTGTATATGTTGTAGCCCAACAATTGCGCCTGCTTTAACAAGAGAAATTTCGGATGGTTTCAATTACGATAGCGTGTCCCGGGTACGTGAGAATGGAACAGAGCCATTCAACACCTAACGTATAGCTTAATTTGTAGCGCTTCATTTCCAAAATATTTCGAAGTGAACGCAAAGCGTTAAATAAGGCAACTTTTATTAAGAAGAGCTCGCATTTCGCCCTGTGGAAAGTCGTAGTGAGACGGCCGAAACATTGGCAACTGTGTCTAGAACACGGTGTCTCCCAGACGGCCAAGAACCAATTAAGATAAGATCTCCTTCGGCCCGCCTCTCGGGCCATCAAAAATTGATTCCAAAGAAAATTTGGCCCCGATACCAACAATATTCAGAAATCACACCAGCGTGTTATTCACAATATTACCAATAAATAATTCCTTTGTCGTTTATAGTCTGATTTAAACACAGTGACATATCGTGGTCACGAGCTAGTTGGGGAGGGGGACATTGTCTTACAATCTGGAGCTTTGTTACGACTTAAGTTTTTGGTATTGGCACTCCCGATTCGATGACAATGTAGCCGTATCCATCCAACTCATAACCTTGAAATGCCACTATGTTTAAATCAGAGTATAGTGTTGATTCCCGTTAGAAGTTTTTTTCTGATTCTCCAATTTCGTCGCAGCCTATATGTCACCGGAACTTTGTACGCATTTCCACGACTCAGAGTTCTGTTAGAAGAGTCGGCAAGTCGTTTTCGAACAGCGAGTGCAATGAAATTCTAACGGTAAGCTGACGAGATTCAGCGCTATCGGAGAACCATGCGCGATATAGCTGACATAAAATGCACCCTGATTCCGTCTATTCCCCAAGTTTCGTTTTTCATCGTTTGTATCAGAAAAATATCAAAGAAGAAAGAAATAGTAAACGTCTGTTCTCATTAACCTCATCTACTCCAGGAAAAAGTTATGAACTGCCAAATTTAAGGAAGGCTTGCGCTATAAATACTGATGTGCATACAGTAATCCATTTAGTATGTGCTGGTAATTTTTTAATTGACGATATTCTGTTTATGTATGTATTTACACAATTCTACTTGTTCAGTAGTATTGATATCACTACTACTAGCACCGAAGCCAGAAAAAATTCGGAACATTATGTATCAAAGCAATATTCTATTTTGACGCAGAACCGTAGCCTTCCTCCACAATTTCCGTGCGTTCCCTCTTTACATTATAGCTTCGTAGTGACCAGAAGACTCCCCAAGCAGAAAGGTACGGAAGGCAAGAAGGAATCTTCCCAGCTATCAACGAGCAGCAACGTGGTAGTGGAACAACAACAAGAAAAAAAAGCCTATGAAGCGGGGCGGAAGCGGGAATGGAGGCAGCCGCGCGTGAGCTGGTACCCGGCTTACGCCCCCGCGCAACCCCGCCCCCGCCCCCGCCCTGCCTGCTCCGGCCCCGCCCTCAGCCTTTCATCCCCCCGCAACCTTTGTGGCCTTAAGACAATCTGAGCGTAATTGCGGCGACGCGAAGGCTTCAATAGATAATCAGAGGCAACGGCACCGGCGGCTGGGGGCGAAGGTTGGCACCTCGCGGGCCGTGCGCCACCGTGCGAACCAACTCACGCGAGCCTCTGGGAAACAACTGCCACGACAACACTGCGCCATCGACTGCCATGGAGTCAAAAATGAACGGAAGTCCAAAAATTGCAGTTGTATGGGGGAGAAGAAAAATTCATTTTTACAAAGAATTATTAGTCAGAATGAAGGAATCAATTCTATTTGGATATTGTTATTAACACAAGCATTATTGGATAGTATTAAAATTATTATATTTTAATAAAAACAGACAGAGAAGATTTCTATTCCCATATTATAAACACTTTCGAATGCCAATTTGGGAAATGGGGACGGGACACGCGTTTTTTTAAAAGATGCTGACAATATCTATAACTTTTACCGCAGATGCCACGAATAATCTGGTTTCATAGTACAAGCTGTAACGTAGAGAAAGTTATAGTATATTATTAACTTAAACATATAACATATTATCCACATTCCTTAATAGAAGATACTTGGAATACCACCACTCTACGAACCACCTCACGGGAGCCTCCGAGACAACGCAGACACCATAATGATCCTGCCAACAACATATAGTTTGTAAAAACTTAGAAGTCCAAAACTCAATTCTCCTTAAAATGTATATCTTATTTTGCCCGTTCTTTATTGGAAGATACTTTGTGGTGTACCAACATCGTACGAACCTTCATCCAATGTCTCCATGGAAATACAATGACGCTGACTGCCAAGAACTTATTTAGAAGAAAAAAATTAACAGGGCCTATTATATGGCCAGGTCTAATGGTGAATTTACATCGCTGTTCATTCACTACACACGCTCTAATGTTTTTCACTCTGCAAACAGATAAGTACTGCCGGGAATATGCCTCTAGGAGCGCTTCCAGCCGAGATCCACACTAAGCGACGTCCGCACAGAACGGTGTTCCGAGTGGGATAATTCATTGGCATCATTAGGAATGTGATATAGATACCTTGCGGATACATCAATGCATTTCTACTCTAATTTACTACAAATACCAACGCCAATCATATTCAACTTTGGAAGAAACCTGTAAGAGTACAATTTCCCTATACACGACCGCACAAAAGAATGTTTCGAATATCAAAATAAATAAATAAATAAATGAAAGACAATGAACCGGAAAAACAAACTGAAACGAGAAATGTTAAGGAAAGAAGAGAAACGATATAATGCAGAGAACATTCAATGCCTCGTGTTTGAGACGAGCTTGCAGGCGTGAAGGAATGAGTTACAAATATAAGATGTGTGTTTACTTCATCAACTATGCATTTATGTAGTAAGAAGATTGAATTTCATTGTAGCGAAAAATTGCAATTTTGCGTCAGAAAAAGAGAAGCTGTTAAACCGTTCGATTATTTCCAATCCAGACGATTTTCTCCCAAATCGCTATTGCCCAATCGATCTGGCCGAGGGTGAGGGTCTGCTAATTTAAAATGGATATTTAGATTTTGGGAGGTACTTTAAGAGAAGCCTAAACATTTTAAAACTGTTTTAGACAATGGCTTCAAAGGTTTTGCTTAAAATTTTCACTCGTTTATAACGAAAAACGCTTAAAACAAAGGCACATTTATTCCGTTCTACTATCTGAATTTTCAAATTTGCAAAAGTTTAATTTTTCGGCGCCCTCTTGCAACTATAAAATTGAAAATATCTTTTTTCATTATTAAATCTGTTTATCTAAGATATATTTATATAAGAACATGCACAAATGTTTGATAATAAAAATATTATATGAGTATTTGATGATTTGCGCGTAACCGTATGTTAAATATAGGCAAAATTAAAAAAGTTTTCCTCACTTTTTTTTATAAAAGTTGCACAGACACAATTGTATATAAGCTGTCTGTATTTTCGAAAGTTGCGAAGATTTAACTAGGCAAAAATACAATATTAATAGATATTTGTCTTCAATAATATCTGTTCTAAAAATTAATATTTAAATACGTTCTGTACAATTTTTTGAAAAAAATAGTTTTCGCGTAATTTTTGCTTCAAGAAAATGCAAATTATAAAAACAAATTCTCAAAAATTGCTCAAGGTTTTAAAAAAAAAATTCCCTCGCATAGGTTAAGATGGCACAGGTATCATTTTCATTTAACTCGACGAAATTTCGTAAATTGCGAAAATTAAATAATTGTAGGGACAAATGACGAAAATTCGCCATTTGCCCCAACATCATTACAATATTTTCTCTTTGCTATCTAAGTACATAGTAGTCTACATCGGGAAACTGAAAAGTGTACATGCATTTATTTTAAGATCTAAAATAATTATTTTAAGAACGTTCTTTGGTTTGTCGGATCCCGATTACCCAAGTGTCTTCAATCTCTTACTATTTTGATCATTCTACTAACATATGTCCTAAAAAGGTGTCCCTCCCAGTCTTTTCTTCTTATTTTTATAAATTTAACTGTCACTCCCCACTCATTCATTGTATTTTCATTACTTTTTCAAGTTTATTTGCATAATAAATGAAAATTAAATCTTTATTTTTGTTTAAGTTTGATGATAAAATTCAAAACTTCCTTTTTATTATTCACAGGTTTTAAAAATGCAAGTATTAAAATAATATTATGTCAAATATTAGAAGGAAATCACAAATCATTTACTCCAAACAAGTTCATGAATGTTTCTCAATTGATACAAGAAAAATTGTGCCAGAATACTGAATAATCAATGAAAAAACTCTAAATTAAAAAATAATGAGTGATAAAGCTTGCCTTAAAACATCCAGGTGCATATTCATCTTGGTTTCTTTTCTCTTCATCTGCTTTTCCTTTTCACAGCTGCCCTCTTCAATCTTGCTTTTTTGGATCTGCTTTCAGCTTCCATGTCTGGTTTTCGCACCCGCGATGAATTTATTAGCTTAGTGTACAATGAAACTTTTATGGGAGTTGTAGGAAGATTCATAATCTCACAAAATGTTTCTGCACTCTTTCTTCTTTGCCTATACACCTCATGGCATAATAAAGTCTTAGATTGACCTCTTACCATTCTGTGGCCTTTTGTGAAGAAATGACACTGTCTTTGAAGTGGCCCTTTGAACACATGATGCACATTTTGTGGTGAAGCTTTTTCGGCAACACAATCTTGCATTCAGTACCATCACAATTCTTACATTTAGTAGATGTTTTATACACCTGTGACTGGGCACTGCTATCTATGAAAATATAATCAGTCATCATCTTCCACAGTTGTCACCTTCGTTTTCCAAAATCACAAGTTTTTTGTGTGATGCACTTGCAGGACTGACACGAGATTTGATTCAGTCCATACTCGGGAGAACGTGGAGCCACCAAAATATTTCCTTTCTCCTTTCGAGTGAACTGATTTCTACGAAACTTTATTTTATGGAAAGTCTATCGCCGTGATACTTTAAATTCACTAAACTATTATTACACTGAAAAATATGAAAGTGCTAAAACATGCTTTACAGTTTCAACAAACACACGTTGTTCCCTCCGGATGAAAACAATATACAATTTCCGTGACTACCACACATGAATGCCAACTGCATGTTACGAAAAGGCGAGAGACAATTCAGTGCGAGAATCAGCGCGCCATTTTTAACCATGAAAATCAGACCTACGCCACTTTCATAACTATATGTTACTCTTTTCTTACAAGAAATTTAAAGAAAAAAATTGGAGCCATTTTTGAGAAAAGTTTGAAAATGTCCGGAGGGCTTCATGTAAAGTACCCCCAAAATTTTAAGGCATGTTTTTCAAAATCTCAAATCTTCGGCTCGAGCCAGATGGACAGGGATTTCTTCAATTTGGGAAAAATTCAGGCATGGTTCACAGACGGACAGTGTAGTGTTCGCAGACAGACAGAGAGGCGGACAGATGGACGTTTTGAAAAGAACCACTTTAACAGTATCGGGAACCCCAAAACGCGTATTTCCGTTGAAATCTCAAAATGGATTTTTCCCAGCATTACATAACTTTTCACATGCTACGTTATTATACTCCTACTACATTACTCCGTATAAACGTAGTATGTATACGGAAAAGTAATAACAAGACACAGCAGACATATCCTAAAAAAGAGGGGGGCGTAGCACGATGATAAACAGGTGCGGGCCATTTTTAAAAGTCATCGAAATGCCTTTAAATATGAGAAAATTTAAAAATATTATATAATTTTATGCAGACATATCTAAAGTTTTTAAACAACTATCGAAAAATCGATATCTTTGTCGAAAAAACTACCTTTTTTTCTTAATTACTTATTTAACTTCATTATAGGTGTCCCTCGTGTTGTGATCACTCTTAGATGTGTGTTTCTCATCGTTGTATTATTTCATTATCTATTGTAGCGTCGTGCACACACGTAGATGCAGGTGACCATGTGCTCGCCGCATGGCAGACCACTTGGGTTAAGGGTGGGGCGTCAAGATGTGTCATAGCGTAAAAAGCCAGTGAAAGGGGTGGAAGACGCGGCCAGCGAAGCTAGTGTAACGTATTAGCCAGCGTGCCTCGTGGCATCTATTTGGGGACGCTTGGTTGCGGATTAGTCTCGCCACAGGAAGAAGGGTTTTTCCGTAAAGGGAAGAACGCGGAGACGGGAGACACAAGGCTTTGGGTGTCTTCCGGCTTATAGAAGCTTTTCACTGTTATAACAAGCGAGGGGGTGGCGTGACGTAGTAGGTCACGTGGGCCTCGCCTATATAACTGAGTGTACAGAGCCAGTAGGTAGGTTCTGGAGACGGTGGGAGAACCTCGTGCGTGTGCACAAAACTTGGCGCCAAGACGGTGCATATGCGAGCCAGGCTCGCGAGGCTGGAGTCATTAGTTGACGAAGCCTGCGAACTTTATGTCCTTGGGTGACTGCGGTCACGGGGGAGCGATGCTGTGTGCGTGCTCCGAGGTGAAGAGTGGTTGAGTGCCACGATTCACGCCGATTCTCAATCGGATAAGATCGCTCCTGCGATCGAGGCAAACCAGCCGTTGGTGCGCCAGAACGGACTTTGTGTCCCAGCGTGACATCCGGTCACGGAAGCTAGGCTTTGTGCGCGCTTCACAAGTAGGAGTGGCGAATGCCACAATCAAAACCATCTTCAATCGGGTTTTGGATCGCTCCCGCGATCAGGGGATAGTAGGTCTATCAGAGCTAGGGTGTAAGTAGATTATTAAGTGTATATATTTGTTTTGTTTTCTTGTTAATAAATATATTTGTTATACGAAAGCTCTGTGTCTGTGGTCGCTGTGAGTATCCATGACGTCACACTAGTAGGCGGCTGCGACGCTTCACCGGGCCCTTTTCTCTTCGGGGAGCGAAGCTGTGCGGATCGGAGGCCGTGCGCCGGTGGGTGCGGACCGCGTGCGCGTAGGCTAGGGCTGGCAATGTAATTTGTCGTGAAGTAGTTCAACTCAAGAGACGAGTCGTGTAGGAATTCTGCGGTGCTTCACACGATCGGATCTATTCGATATTTAATTAGAGAGTGTGGTAGACGTAGAATGAAAATTACTTCTAGTAGTGGGGTCCATTTATTTCATTTATGTAACTATTGTAGATAAGGTTTATTTCGGTGGTAGATTCATTTATTAATAAACTAGCTATAAGTTAAACCCACTCTCGTCTGTGTATTATTGCATTCTGCATGACGCCACACTATGATAAATTTACTCTTTATTAGATACTTTGAAATTTGTACTGATTCTGTATTTTCAGCTGATATAATCATGATGTTCTGCGGTTTGTGATAGCTTCTGGAGAAGTGATTTCAAATCTTCGGAATTTTCCAATTGTACTGCAGTGCCTACACAACTCACTATTGGGATTATTTTACTTCCCATTTCATATGTTGTAATTTATTTTACGCGATTATCTTATCCATAACCCGATAAAAAGCGCAGGATTAATAGAATTCCATTGTCTAATACCAGCTACAGAAATGATTTTTTCTGTTACCATATTCCCTATTTGAACTTTCGTAACGATATTTGTATTCATGACTTCATTTATCACTATGAATATTTCTAGACTATTCTTCTTTCTTCTTAGAATACTTGACATATATTGCAGTCTTACGCGGTCCAACACCTTATTTAGGTCTATAAAGCACATGGAGCCTGGGACGTTCAATTCAATCTTCTTTTCAACTAGTTGGCGAAGCACAAATATGGGCACCTCTTGTTGACCGATTAGATCGAAACCCTCGTTGTTGTTCTTCATTTATCGTGAGAAATTGTTATATTCTTTAAATATAACTTCTTTTTTGTTCTTTGCGGTCGCATCAACATCTAGGTCATTAGCTACCACTATTTACCGGCATTTAACTGTATGGTAACTGTAAAGATGACATGCTATGGTGAAGGTAGGAGGTGAATGGAAGAACACAAATACAACTATGCCCGAGGCGGGACTCGAACATGCGATTCGGTCCGAGATCGCTACGGCACTACTGCGTTAACGATCTCCGCCATCCGGACCGGCTTTGGTCTTTTTGTTCTTTCTCATTCGAGCATTTATAAATGTACACTTATATTTAAAATCATGTTCTAAGAATATGTTATTAGTTCTTAGGTTTTTTTTTTGCGAATATGTGTGTTGACAGTTGATCATTATCATTCGTTTCTGCTCCATGGATGCGTTGTTTAGATTTATTTAGTCAAAAAACAGTAAAAACTGTGTGACGTATGAGGAAGAAGATCATCATGTCTTAGTCCGTTTATTGGACGATTCTCAATCCTTGAATTAAAGTCAATAATTTTTATGTAGTTATTCTAAACAGTACTGTGTCAATTAATTTTTGACCTTCTTTATAGAACATCAATATTTTCTCTCTATTTTTCGTAATATCGGAAGCATTTACACTAATCCAGTGTATATATTTATTATCAAACTTGAATTTGATTTTCAGTGACCTTTCGTCATTACAATCATCTTGTAACTTTATTTGTAGGAACATTCTTACGCCAGATTTGGCTCGTCTTAAGGAGTGCCAATGTTTGCGAATACATTCTATGCGTACGGTTACCTTTTTTGCTTTAAAGATGCTACAAATATCTTCTTCACCTTTAGCTCCACAGTACTTCATGCTTTTTATTTTGCCAAGACTAGATGTTCTATGTTCCAATTTGGAATATACCTCTTTTCTTCCATCGGATAGTTTTTTGTCGTTGCCGTTTTGTCATCCTGTTTGGTCGAATTTCGAGGATCTGTGTGGTTCTGTGAGTGATATCACTTTTATGGCGGGTGGATTGCTAGACTGATCCGCCAACCCTACTCCCTTATCCGAGCTTCGGGCCGGTAAGAGCATCCGTCGTACTACTCGATCCACCCGACCTTTGTTCCAAGCGGGGTTGAACTTTTGACACTTTCGAAATTCCAGAGGTTTTCATTAAATTCCAAAATATAGCATATTATTAAGCAAGTTTTGATTTTTTCAGGCCAACAACTAAAAAAAAACAACTGGTACCAATTCGTGAGAATATTTTGTTTACATTTTTATAAAGAATTGTCGTTATTTTACTAAAAACTTGAAATAAGGGTATTTAAAAAATCATTCTTGAGATCAATTAAAGATATTTTTTTTAAATTATCTTTAAAAATAAGAGAAAAAGCATAGAATAGAATGAACCAAACAAGGTATGGACGGGGTTGTGCGGAATGGGAAGAACATGGGTGATTTGAAGGGACACCACGCAACGAGAAGCGCTTAAAGAGCAGGTTGGTTGAGATAAGAGAAATGAGTCGACGACGAGGGTTGAGATGGGGTGTGACTGATGGTGAAAGGGGAAGAATAAGTTAAATTGGGCTACAAAGGAGCGGGCGGCAGGGCAAGGCGGCGTGAGCTGATGTATGGTGTGCATGGGGCTGGATTGATTGATTGATTGATTGATTTGTGATTCCAGACGAGTCAACTGCTAAAGTCATTGATTCCGTGAATGTAGTGTATGTTTTATCACGTGAGGTGGTTACTCCTGTGGATGGCGAGATTCGGCGCCGACCGTCAACTTGCGGGATTTCCCATAACCAGGTATCTGCCACCAGTGGGGCACCGCCCCCGGGAAAATCTCTTAATTCCCGACCGGTCTTTTGGCATATGTGAGAGTGTAGTGCGTGCAAGTGGAAGTGTAGGGTGAGGATAAGACAAGGATATCGAATGATAAGTCGTGCACGGCCCATGACCCTTTGGTAGGGTACTGCCCCGGCATTTGCCTGGTTTTGATCGGAAAAACCACGGAGAACTTTATATCAGAGACCCATGCCGCTGGAATTCTCCTTCAGACAGCCACCGAGCAGGCGGGGTTGGAGGGAAGGGAGATGAAATGGAGCGGACTGGGTGGGATGGCTCTAGGTGCGGAGGGGACAGTGAGGTGGGAAGAACCGAGGTGGGATTGGATGACAACGCACGGTTCGGACCGCGGCGAGCGGGCGTTTGAAGGCCGGAGAAGGCGGTCGCGGAACTCATCGAAGCGCTGCCAGGGGTGAGGCGAGCGGGCGGCGGGACGGGGAGGGAGAGGATTGGCGGGCAGGGGGGAGGCCACGGAGGCTCGTCTGGCTTGCGCTGACGGACGGCATGCGCGACTTGACGAACTCACAGATCACTCTCACACACACGCGTGCCACGCGCGTACCGCCACGCAGCCGCCTCGAGCCGCCGCCCTGCTCCCTCGCACCCCTCCCCCGACCCCTCTCTCGACGCCGACGTCGCCGTCGCTAGCCGTCAAAACGTTGGTCAAAGCGTTCGGCAGAGACGCCGCTTCCTTCCCTTTTCGGTTTTCACACTTGGCCTCACCACACTGCATCGACCGTTGTTCACTTAGGAATGTTGCAATTCTTGATTTAACACCATCTGCGATTTATTCAGTAATAGTATTCAAAAGATCTTTGCGAAATATTCAATAAATCTTGATTCGGCATCTCTAGTGCTACATGTCAACAAAAGAAATATAACGATATGTCGATTTTATCGAAATGTAATTATTGATAATTACAAAATATACTTAAATGCTGGAAATAATGTGGTTCTGTGGGGATTGCATGCGGTGTCCATTCGCGGTTGCGTCGCCAACGCAAAGCGTTGGCAAACTAGACCCATCAGTATAAAGTTATATTATATCTCCTTCGGCTGTATCATTATACTAGTGGAGAAAAGACAATTGAGGGGGGAATATAGACAAACAATGACAGTGTTATCAGGATTTTATCGGTTCATTCATATACCACCAGCCTATTAGGATTTATCATTACAATACTGAAGTTTTGGATTCAATAACAGAATATTACAGTCAACTTCATAATACTGAAGTAACTTAACGATACTTTTTAAGGTCGCAATCTCACGGAGCCAGTCGAAAATTTTCATTTGCCGTAATGAATTGGCATATACTTTCAAGATAAGCATTTACTCGTGGGCATCTAGTTTACATATTGCTACACCAAACTTTAGCCTTGCCATAGATTGAGAGAGAAACGTCGCTAAAACAAAGCAGTTCACGTTTTCAGCTGACATTACACAGTCGGATATTGGCACGATACAGTGATTAAATGTATTTCTAGTGAATTCAATTATTTCATATTCTCAAGTAAGACTCTCATTCAGTTGCGATCAATTGAGAAGAAACAATATATTATATTGGGAAACAATAGTGAAAATCAAAAGAAAATCATTTGTTTAGATTTTGAAAACTTCTGTTTTAGTTCAATTTCTTCAACGCCCGATTTACAACAGTTTTTATTCATTTAAGGAAAACATTTTCTCATAAGTACAGTTTACTAAATGTTGAAGTTGGAACAGAAACAAACGGCTGCTAAGTGACAGAAATTTTTTAAAAAATATGACGATTGCTTGAAATACAGTGCTATCGTAATCGTCAAATCTGTTGATCCAATTGTAAAATTAAAAAGGTGATTTTCGAATCCTATTTCAGTCATATTCTGTAGGAAAATAAAACTTGCGCAGTTTTCGATACAATAACAACTAATACATTATGAACTATTTTTCAGATATTGTCAGGTATTTCCTCCATTTTCGTTGTTTTCATGTTTATTAATTTTATGAACTAATAAGAATGTTTGGTAAAACACGAAAAAGCTTTCAAGTTTTTTTAGAATGTTCCGTAGTTTCAAATTATTGGTTTCTGCAAACCATGATAATTTGCTAACATTTTCATATTTAATTCTTACTAGTGTATAGTGTGGTGAATTTGTGTGTTCGACTCATCCAATGGGATTGACAACAGTAATACTTTTTATTAGAAATTGACATGCATCATCGAGTAATAAAATCATTAGAACTTTAAGAAGAATGCGTAATGTAAACTGTGTGATTTAGAAGAATTGATGTTTTATTCTCTCTATGATGAATGCAGATTCGTAAAAACAATTAATTAAACAGGGTATATTTAAATTAAGAGAAGTATATTATTTTTTAAGAAGATATTTTTATTGATTTGTAAGTTCCTGTAATTTATGCGAATATTGTGCATGACAGAAAATGTTTCTTCTTACTTTGGACAAGGAAAAAGTCGTACGTTAAATCCAGAACTTCCAGTTTCCTATCTTCTCGACTCTCGCTTCTTGGGCAGACCAAACGCAGTGATTTACGTTTCAAGACAAATCTTGACTATCAAAGTTACAAAGCAATCGTGACTAATTCACAGAAGAACCTCGCAAATAGACTTCTCCCGCTGCCAGCCACAATTGTCTCCCGTATAAATAACCGCTAGCGCTCCTGATTCGTGGGATGATGAGCCGAAAGGCGAAAGTTACGCCCGGGGCGACGGCGTGGGCGGCGGCATGAGCGGTGGCGTCGGGCACCGAACCCGGGACGGTGGGAGGCGGGGACGGGAGGTGCAGCCGCCGCCGTCAGGCTGAAGCCTTGTTTATTTAGAGAAGCTTCAAAGTTTGACTGGTGGGCCAATTAAAATATTGATTTCTGTTTCAGAAAGAAACCTCTCGAGTTGACAACCAAATATACAGAGCGCTGTGTTGAGGCCAGGCGCCTTCAATGCGCTCTTTGTGCGGCCGTCAGCTCCCTCGGCGGCGGCGGCGGCGGCGGCGGCGGCG
>BOPP01000246.1:298147-323261 GCA_017312745.1 Gryllus bimaculatus
GGCGGCAGAGGTGATGGTGGCGGCGATGGTGAAAGTGGAGTCGGCGGCGGTGGTGGTAGTATAGGTGGCGACGGAGCCGACAGCAGTGGTGATGGTGGTGGAGATGGTTACTTTTTATTAGAACATTATTATTTTTCTTCCGAAAATACATAGATTAGTTACAATGTCTCATATATCATAGTTGGCTTACAATATTCTTATTTCCTAATATTAAAACTAACTACAGCAAGGGGTAAGGAGCTACAATCAGCAGCTACTGTTAAAAATTATTCGCAACAATGCTTAGGAAGGCATCAAGTGAATATCGAATTCAGAATCGAGTTGGAGTATGGTGTATTGTGGCGAGGTTACAACCTCGGAAGGCGTATGATACAGAGTTGAACTTTGAGTAGAAGTTATTGAAGAGTCGGGTTATATGTTTAGTGAAAGATGTTATATTCAGTTCTTTTGTGCAATTGTTTGTTGTTATAAACATGTAGCGTGAGTGGATAATCGTAGAAAACGATTTTGTATTATTTGCAGTTAATTTATGGTTGTAGCTGTTATATTAGTCCAAACGGGGCATGTGTATAACATTAAGGGTCTGATTACAGATTTGTATGATGTGATGGGATGTAGATGGTGCTGGCGGTGGCTTGGATGGAGGCGTTTAGAGGAGTATTGGTGGTAAGGATAGTGACCATTCGGAGGGGTGGCTGAGGCTGAGGCGGTTGTGGCGGAGGCTGCAGAAACGAAAGCGATAGTGCTGGTTGCGGAGGGTGGAGGGGACGCCGGCGTCGGCTTGTAGTGGTGGTGGTGTTGGTGGTGCATGCGTAATGATTGGGGATCCAAGCTACATTAACTAATTTCTGGCTTCATATTATTTGCAAGAAATTTTCATGAATGATAGCACTAAGAATACAAAGAATCAACTGATGTTTTACAAGCAAAGAAATTCTATTGAAATGTATTCGAAGGTTAATTTATAAGTTATATAAGTAATTATAATTTATAATTTATAATTGTGGTAGCGCGTTCTTCACTTTCACGTTGTCGTACCGATGATCGAAAATATATATCGAACGTAATGTACGTTGTATATCTAAGTAATGCTTATAAATGCTCTTTTTTATTTTTAATGTTCAAAATTGTATACAAATCTATGAGACAGAGTTCTACACAGAGGTCATTGTAAATTGTCACTTTTGCGTCTTGAAGTAGGATTCCGGCCCTAATTTTTTTATAACTTTTGTGGATTTTACTGTTCTAGTTAAACTCGGAAGAAATTCGGGAAAATTATTCCAGGAAGCAACCTTCGGTTACCCTCTAGGAGAGAAATGTGGAATTGAAACGTAAGTATTTGGCAATTTGGGGTCCACTGTTCATCTTTGTCGGCTAGCTAACGGTATCTCCATGACTGTGCCTAGCTAATTCCTGCTCTTGGGCACACATGTGGGGAACATTATCTGTTTCTTTCACCGTAACTAGCAAAGTCCGCCTGCCTGATCTTTTGTTCATCACACAGCTACAGAAACTGAGACATTTTTAAAGAAAACTACAACTCTAGTTTTGCCCCGACCAGAATTTGAACTTAGGATGGCACCACGTGAAGCTAGTAGGCTGATTGTGAACCATCCTAGAGCTTGCACTACAAATACTGGGACACTGATACAGTAGATCGTTGCGCCCGAATTTTCAACGCTTGACGTATATATTCTCGATCAATGAGCAATTGGCTATATGAAGATGGGAAATCAAGTGTAGCGCAGTCCTAACAAATGAGGATAGAAAAATCGTGTATGATGTATACTCTTAATGCTTCAACAACCACCAAATGTTGATCAGACGAAGTTAGGAAATATACCTATAAGAGTATTCAGCTTCTATAATTCTCATCGGACGAATGATTGATTTAATCACAGATACTTAGCTAATTGTGCCACCGTCGGGTAGTGAGCAAAGAGCGTCCCGGTCGACGAAGCTTCACTTGCGGACTTCACTTCGTACAGAAGAATTCCAATAATCTGTATCTCAAATACACGAATTTCAACTATTGGAATCTCAACTATCTTATCTATATTCAGTTTCATGTATTCAACTTTATTCTATATTCGACTATATTTTCTCTCTCATAAGTCACAGACGGTTATTACTCTTCTTTAATGAAAACACATCAAATCAAACAATTCGAACCTCAATTATCCCACCCTCCAAATATTTGGAATGATTTTTGGGCGGAACAAAAATAAAAAATGAACATAATTTAATAGGAATAATTTTAAAAAGTGATTTAATTTTCCTACAAATCTATCGTATCTACAGGTTTGTACTTAATTTTCAAAACTTAATTTAATGATTTGAAGTCAAATTTTTCTACGTCACGTAGATTTTACTTAATTTCAGGACTTTATCCAACTGTTCGAATTTCTGCGCACTCAAACTGCCCCGTTCCATATAGTTCGTGATTAATTATTTATTTCCCTTTTCCGGGCGAGTCAACTGTTATGGTCATTAGTTCCGTAAGAGTTGTGCAAGTTTTTAGATGGTAGTTTTTATTACGTTTTTACACGTTATAGCGGTGTTCCCCCCTCGCTGGATGGGAGATTCTACGTTGACCTACATGTCGGTTTGTAGAGTTTTTCCCATCTACGTATCTCCCACCAGCGGGGCGCTACCACAGACGGGCCAAACTCTCAGATCCCGACTGGTCTACACACGTTTGTGTTAGTGTAATGCATGTAGGTGTGTGTGTAAGAAAATTGTGTGGATAGGATTAGGAAAATGAAGGGAAGATCGCGCGAGATCCGAGGCTACTTTTTTAGGGCACTGTTCCAGCATTCGCTTGATGTAAATCGGCGGACGAAACGACGGAAAACTACCGACAAGAGCAGCTGGTCACCAGAATTCTCCTCCAGACAGCCACTAAATTCGACCCAGCTGTCCAGCCAATGTTGAAAACCCTGCTACTGTAGAGCCTCGAATCCTAGAACCTCCTGGTCCGACGAGTGACATCAACTGATGTCCAGAGCCACCTCGACCTTTTAACTCGTCTAATTCTAGTTGTACTTTAACACATATTACACTATCGCAACCGGCAGCAATAAACCTAATGGCTGCAAATCACCTGTGTGTACCGCGGGGAAAAGAACCAAGCCCGGCCACGGGGGTCATGTCGCTTTGCGTGCGCCGGCCGCCCCCGCGCCGCCCCCGCGCCACCCCCGCGCGCCGCCCGCGCGCCCGCCCCGCGCCGCCCCCGCGCCGCCCCTGCGCGGTCAACACCTGGCGCTTCGCAGCGGGCCGCGGAGGAGCCCTCGCCTCAATTGTGCATACGAGGCCGCGCGGCCACGCGTCCTCGTCAATGTTGCAGGAGCGCTTGTTGCAGCGCAGGCTTACGACAACAAACGCTGCCGCGGCGCCCGGTCGCCTCCGGGCCGCGACGGGCGGCGCCACCCCCGGCCAGGGCGGCGTTCACACAGCGAAAGCTCCCCCACAGTACCACATTGCATTAAACACAATTATCGTTCAGTTACGTAACAAACTAGAGGGGCTGAAACAGGACATATTTTCTCGTATTCTTTTTTAAATTAATTTTTACTTTCGCCATGCGTTATATATTTATGTGTTTTTGTATAACACATGTCGCTCATCTGTAAATGTATAACACATGTCGCTCAACTTACTTGTAATTACAGGTAATTAGTTTGTTCATATTATTTTAGCCTTGTTTAGTAAAATGTAGTTTGAATATGCCTGTTTGTCCTATGGAAATTATTCGTGCGAACCAGCTGCACTATATTTACCTTGTACGGGTATTGCATTTTTATAGCCCTGAAGCAAGCCAAATAAGGAGGCCGAAGCGTTGGTATTGTAATAAATACGGACTTTTATTGACCTATCCTCAAGAGTATCCACAATAAACGTATAATGCGAGGTCAAGAGCAACAGAATAATTATACTATTGTGTAACAATTTTTTTAAAAATACATAAATTCATTACTTTCATTCACATGCTGAATGTAAACATTTAAAGTGAGAAGGTTCGTTTTTGAACTCCTCAAACAGAAAATATTTAGTCTGTCAGACGCGCGTGTTCATTTATATTTGGAGGGTTAGTGCGGCTGTTGAAACCGCTGCAATTATGTTCGAGTCGCGTTAATTGTTTCGAAGACTCGCCTTCCGGTAAAACAATTACGATTATTTACTTAATCTTGGTATGTTTTCTTTCCTGTGTTGTTAGTTTCCGTAGAAAGCAGTGCAGGAAATGTACTATCGGCGGCATCACTGGCGCCATAAGACTGTACAACAAACGAGGTTCGCCGCATTCCCCACCCAAGAAATCGCGAATTGACCGTTGGATACCTCAGTAAGATTTGACCCCACTCTCCATTAAATATCTGTAATGTCCTAAAATGTTCAAAGGAATTCGCTGTTTTTGATTTTTTATTATGTGACCTTTTATCAATAGTCTAACATTGATTTGTTACGGTTTTGTACTTAATTCCGTTCCAGAACGCTAAAACTATTGAGGATCATAACGTTTCTATATTATTATTATTATTATTATTATTATTATTATTATTATTATTATTATTATTATTATTATTACTGGATATAAGTTATCATCTTAATAATAATTATAGTTATAATAAAGTTAATTGGTTTACGTTTTTCAATATCTCTGTTCAGTGTAGTTGAACACCACGTCACAAGAGAGCAATAATGAAAGTGGATCTGGATCTTACATGTGAGATACGAACAGGCGCGGTTTGCCAATTACAGTATATTTGTGGTTATGTTTATTAATATTTTAACATGAAATATTATTGTAAGCATTGTAACTTCAATTTTTCGCCTACTTTGCTTCTATCCAGGATTTCAATTCTTAGACAATCAAGCTTTTATAGACTTCGACAACGCTATCGCACTAGAAAAATACAAGTGTGTTCGGGAAGTTAATTATTACTATTATTAATGCCATTACTATTATCTCTTCAGAGTTAATACAATAACATGATTGATCATACAAATGTAAATCAATAAAAGCACCATTAATTTACACTTAACTTACAATGACACTGAATTCAATGTCAATTCAAGAATGGAAAACGCGTTGTAAGTGTATCAAGAAGCACTATGAAGGAAACTGTGCAAGACACACAGAATAAGACGAATCCTAAAGTTCTGATTGCTACTAAACATGAAATATGAGACAAAAATTGCTAAAGCGATCGCGAAGAGACAAACCAATCCATACACGGTATCTAAAATGAGTGGACAAGGCGCAGATCAATAAACTTCAATCATTTATGTGACTGAAAAGACGAAGAATGAAACCAGAATCGGAAGCAATTTTTATAGCTTCTCAAGATTAGGCGTTTAGAACATAACATTATGATAAAACGGTTCTCAAAATTTCCCAAGGTTATCAATGTCGCATTTGTCCGGAACAAGTAGAAACCAATGATCATATTGTCTCAGCTAGTGAAATTCTAGCAAAGACCGAGTACTTGAAAAAACACGAGGGGTTGTTACCTGCACTGGCACATCTGCTCCGCCCTCGAAGTTCCAAACACGTGCTCAAGAGGTACCAACACTCACCAACGTCTGTTGGACTGTGTACCATACTGTACAAGTAACAATTTCAAACTGATCGCACGATTGTGGCAAACAAACCGGGTTTTGAAGAAAAAAAAACATATCTACATGTAAATGTGGCAGTGTCATTTGATCAAAACGTAACCAAGGAGGCAGAAAAAAGTATTAAATACAAGAGTTTGGAAATCGAGATCAGCCCAATGAGGTGTGTAAAAGCACAGGTCGTCCCGCTAATTATCAGAACTCTGGGATTTGTTCCGCGAAATTTGTGTAAGAACTTCGCTAAACTTCAAAGTCATTCAAAAGATTGGGATGCTTAAGACATTGCTTTATTAAGAATAGCTCACCGTTTGCGCAAAGTATAATAAGGGCCCCGACAAGCCATAGATCAGCTCATTAGAAAGTTAGTTGCAACCTGGAGTAGGTTTTATAACTAACCGGCTAATAACATCATTAGTCGTAAATTGAAGTAAAAATAATAATAACATCAACAACAACAACAACAACAATAATAATAATAATAATAATAATAATAATAATAATAATAATAATAATAATAATAAAGTCGGCCCCGTGGTGCAGACGGTTGCGGCCGCCGTCTTCGCCGAGGAGACTGCAGGTATTTGTGATTGTCCTTTCAACCCTCATCATCATCCTATCATATCATAATTCACAATTCACGCTTAAAGGCGTATCAACCTTGTAGTACTGAGGAGTACAGCTGAAAAGTTGATCCTTAAATTAAACACGTTAATCATGCAGCGTGGTCCGTAATGGCCTATGCGCCGATAATAATAATAATAATAATAATAATAATAATAATAATAATAATAATAATAATAATAATAATAAGTGATTTCCGCAACTATCTTGAAGCCACAACCGCTAAATAAGGGGCAGTTCTCGGGCCAGGATTTGCCGCTCCACGGTTGTCGCTCTATCACGCAATTCGGTTTTGATGAACAATTCGTTGTGAGCCGCTTCTCAGCCAGAGGCGGGCGATCGCGGCCTATTGACCACAGAGGGGGGCGGGGAGCGCAGGCCGGCGCGATATTTAATCCACGAGGCGGAGAGAGTCGCATGGCGGGGGCGGAATGGAGGTGGCCTGGCCGGCGCGCTATGATCCGAATTGGGGAAAACGGGGACAAAAATATCTTCCTGCAGTAATATTAAATTCGCAACCGTAGCTTCGTCGACTGAATGAACCTAGGTTTTCATCCCAACGGTGCGTGGATTTTCGCCACCTGCTACATAAGTGGACCACAGAAAACCAGTGCTTGAATGATAAACCTACTGGCCGTCTTTGTTTTTTAGAATACTTTCTAATAACTATCGGTGCATGCTGGGACAATACTAAACAAAGAGCATGAGACTGCATGCGATCTGTCAATAAATCGTCGAAAACAGTAGGTATGCGTTTTGTTACCAAAAACCGAAACCGAAATATTTTCTTAACAGAAACCCAAATTGGAACGTTATTTTGAGATGGTTCGATGGCATGGTGTAAATTATATCGTGGGCTTAGTGCACAAATATTGAGTGCCCACTGACGGTCATTTTCGCGATAATATCATTTTTGAAGACCTGTTTTTCGTACCAATAAAGTGAACAAAGATTGTACGTCCAGTAACAGAGGTCATGACTTTTCCCAGAAAGCAAACATTGTCGCACCTTAACACTCCTTCAAGCTTGGTTTTCTCTGAATAAGAATTTCTGGATATACGATTGGATATACGATATGTGAGCTCTAAGCCATCAATGCACGGTGGACACTTAAAAAATATTTTGTCCGCATGTTGCGTCTTTCAGCCCAACGTGCGGCCGAGCGGGAGAAATGATGGTCAGCGGGGGCGGCGGTGTGAACGCGCATCTGCCACGACGTCCCCCACCCCCAGCCCAGAGCCCTTCCGCCCTCGGGGCAAGTGACAGCAATTACATGGGGAGGCCGCGGGACAGCCCCGCGAAGCCGGCAACCTCTGGTCGCGGCCGCCACCACCGCATGAATTCTTGATCGCTATGATGCTATCGCGAGGGCTTCCGGCCAGAATTGCCCTGCGACCAGCCCCGTCGCCACTAAGTCTCCGCGCCTCGCTCCGCGACGCGCGCCCCGCTCCGCGCCCCGCTCGCGCCCCGCCTCCGCGCCCGCTCTCGCGCCCCGCCTCCCGCGCCCCGCTCCGCGCCTCGCCTCCGCGCACCCGCCTCCGCGCCCCCGCCTCCGCGCCCGCGCCGTCCGCGCCCGCCTCCGCGCGGGGGAAAAAAAGAGGGATATAGCAATTTTTTGATGTATGCGTCGCACGAATCCATGAAATATTTTAACAATAACGACAATGTAGTGTGTCACTCTGGCGTGATAACAAGTGGTAGAAAAAATGGAGAATTGTATGCAATCACAGCTGGACTTGCTTTGTCGGCCACAAATTGAACATAGTATTCTTTGAAATTCGAGTCGCCATCCCACAAGCAGAAGAGTCTGACCACTGATTTACTAATCGCCCCTAGAGGGGAGTGGGGAACACACAAATTTAGGTTGGTGACCAGATGGACAATTACGTACTTTCCCACGCTAGTGATTCGTAGGGTAGTCGTTATTTTGGCCGGGTTCAATTTCCTTCTCATATTTAAAATTTAAAAAATTGAGGGTACACTATTCAAAGCAATACTCTATAAAACAATATTATATTTTAAATATACGTTTCTACCATTTAAATATATTGAGGGGAGATATAAAAATATATAACCTCGACATAATAATGACCATTATGAGACGGAATCTCTAGACCGAATGTTTATGCAAATGCGAGTTTTTACAGCTCTGCTAGCGTGGTTAGGTTAGTTTGGAATGGCTGATTTTAAAAGAAATTTCTGCAGTCGTTACACAAATAGGACAGCGACAAATATTGCAAGAGTATTGTAGATCAACGCAGTAATACACGAATTGCTACGTAAGGAACTGATTTACTGTGTATCCTTTTATAATATATTTATGTTATTACAGTATTCTTGAAGATTCTTTTAGTTCAAATATTTTTTTATTGTACTGTTACACGAGAATATTTTATTAGTGTTTCTTGAAAAGTGAGCTGCTACTTTTCGGACAGTCAATTTGGTTTTGGTATTCAGCCGCATTTTTGCAACTGCAGACTACAAAAATATTAGGTATTCCCTTTAAACTAAATTGAAATGAATTGTGGTTAATACATTTTGATATGTTGCTCCACATTTCTGATTATCCTACATACGCTATGTGATCAAAAGTATCCGAACACGTAGTTGAAAATAACTTACCAGTTTGTGGCGCCCTTGATCAGTAATGCTGGAATTAAATAGGGTGTTGGCCCACCCTTAGCCTTGATGGCAGCTTCCAATCTCGCAGGCACACTTTCAGTCAGGTGCTGGAAGGTTTTTTGGGGAATGGCAGCCCATTCTTCACGGAGTGCTGCACTGAGGGGAAGTATCGATGTAGGTCGGTGATGCCTGGTACGAAGTCGGCGTTCCAAAACATCCCAAAAATGTTCGATAGGATTCTGTGCGGGCCAGTCCATTACAGGGATGTTATTGTCGTGTCACCACTCCGCCACAGGCCGTGTAGTATGAACAGGTGCTCGATCGCGTTGAAAGATGCAATCGCCATCCCAGAATTGCTCTTTAACAGTGGGAAGCAAGAAGGTGTTTAAAACATCAACTTAGGTCTGTGCCGTGATAGTGTCACACAAAACAACAAGGGAGGTAGGGATGCAAGTCCCCTCCATGAAAATCCCGACCACACCATAACACCATTTTGGACGTGTCCGGTTACTTTTTTTCACGTAGTGTACATTGATGGCGATTGTGTCTGTTTACTGCCAGAAATACGCCGCTCCACCCGTGTCCAGACGCGTGTTTGTTTCTTGGTGCGAGAGGCGGCCGCGCGCGGCCAGTGTGCGAGCGTAGCTAACGATGTTCCCGCGAGGTAGAGGGGGAGGGGAAGGGGTGCAGCGGGGGAGGGGCGCGCGCTAATCGGCCACCCATCGCCTAATGCGCCGACAAACTGCCGAAGGGGCGACGACACGTGCTCCCGTGACCTTCAACATTGCAGCGACACGCTGCACGGGGGAGAGGGGCGGCGGAAATGGGGATCAGGGTACAGATGGTGGAAGTGGAGGTGATGGTGACGATGGCCATGAAGATGTGTAGCGGTTAAGACGCGATGCCGTGGTGTCATGGGGATGTCGTGTAGTGTTGAAGTGTGGCAGTGAAATGTAATGTCGATGAAGTGTCGTGTCGTTGAAATGTGGCGATGAAGTGTTGCGGTGGTGACTACTGATAAATATATCTGATTTTGATGGTGACGGTAGTAGTGTCTAATGACTCTGATAGAAGACAGAAGTGGATGTGGCAATGCTATGTTGATTTTTGTTTGTTGATAAAGATGATATAGAGTGGTAGTGATTATAAAGCTTATAGAAAAGCACTAATGAGTACAAATTTACCAACGTTGGATCGAGATTAGTGGTGATATCTCTGAGTGAGAATATTAAATTGCTTAAGATACGGAATTTACGGAATGAATTTGAAAGACAATTAAATGATTAGAATTTCTTTTTCTATCTGTTTTGTGTTGCCTAAGACATATTATAAAACAAATGAGGTGATTTGATTGTGCAGTTAGGGCATTTGGTGTAATGAGTGAATGATCTTTGTATCGATTTACATCAAATTTCGTTCCTTAAATTTTCTTTTAATTCTCCGTCATGTATTAATTTGCACATTATTTTTTCAATGTAACCGAAGTTATGTCTTGTACGTTTTCGCTACCAGTGTGGAATAAAAAACATGACAAATTTCAGGGTAATAATGGATATAAGGCACGAATCAATGGTCTTATCTTTCTATTCAGAATGTGACTCAAGAAAAGACGCGTTGTCAGGAGAAAAGAAAATACCTGTGATTTCTGAGACCTCCCAGGTGAGAAAGACATCTGAATAGAACGTCCTACCGCAAGCAACAAAAGCAATGTCCAACTGTTTCAGTCTTATCCAAAGAAAACTACGCAAAGATATTTTTATCACGATATTTTAGGACCAGCAGAATACACAGAATGGCTATATCTATACACAGAATGGCTATATCTATGGCTCTAGCGTGATTTTCTCTCGCAGGAAAGCACGCGGCAAACCAACCCGAGAGAAGAGAAACAAGACATCATATTCCGAAGCTGAAATCGAGCCACCCAAATGCTGCAACGGAGAAAGACTGCAGGTCAAGTGTCACTCACACACAATGTCTCCTTTTTAAAATATCTGAGACACCCAGCAACGATCCACGGCACGAGGGGTGAAATCGCCCCAGCCACCGCCGTCCTAAGAAAACACTGATTTTTCATAGCACTCGCTTATTTTTGTATCGGCTTGCCGAGTCGTATATTCCGTGGCGCGGAACGGAGGGAGACTTCCTCGCTCCCCTCCCCCTCGTCCTCCTCCTCCTCCCGCTAGCAGAGGGTGCGGCACGCTTTTCCTCCTCCGAGGACATCGTTCGCCCCTCCGCGGGCCGCGCCGCCCCTCCTGAAATATGTCAGCACCTCCCTCGGGGAACAACCCCGGGTAACGAAGCCCTTACAAGTCTTTTTCACGGCCAGATTTGGTTACCTTTAAATTACCTGGCATTAGGAACAGCTTGCTGGGCAATGTGCGCTGAAAGTGAAATATGAATTCATGCGTCTCCAATGATCGTGCTACAAGAGAGGGGAGCGACGATAGGGCTGCAATTGTAGGGCGCTCGAAGGCAAAAAAAAAAAAAGAATCGTTGTGGTTGCTGAAGACAAGAATATGGCCTGTTTGTTGCCGCGAGGTGAACCGGCACACCTGCTTGCTTCGGCTCAGGATTGATCGATACGCCGGAAAAAATCGTTTCGTGCTGTCCCGATGAAAAACATGGGCCGGAAGGTGTTTCTGCGGAAATGTGTCTGAAAGCAATGAGCGCCCAAGCATGAAGAATGGTTTCATGGCGAAACGAATGCTGGACATGTGGGGAAATAAAATTCGACGGATGTTTCAAAGGCCGGATATGGACGTATGCCTCGGACAATAGAGTCTTTGAAAGTAGAGTACTAAAACGTAAAAGTGAAAATCGTGTCCCCAACTTTGTTCACTTAATTTTTTACATTTTGACAAATTAATTTCTTAGCAGGCTAATGCTTCCCGCACCAGGCTACCTCGCCTTGAATATATGGCTTTGTCTGACATAAACGATTTGAGATTTTCTTAACCGTATTTTCAGAAGAAACCGTACAAACGAAATGAAATATTGGATCCGTCAAGATAAAATATTCATATTTTATGCGTCACATAAGAATATGTCCCAAATATATGAGAAATTCTAAACATTCATTTATTTCATTTAATGGGTATGGTAAGACTTAGAAAACGACCCTATTTTCACAAAATATATTGTAATATGAAAAAATTGAGAATCTTTGAAAATGAAATCCAATTATTAGGTCTTCAGATCTATTACTGAACGATGAGACATTTACCAAAATGGCAAACTGCATTTGCAATATTAAGCAATATACGAGCTGTGTCAAACATCCCCTAAGCAGTGGTTCTTAAAAAAAATTAAAATAATACGATGTTCCTTACTAGCTGAAAGGACCGTGGCTACCTGAGCGGGGTATAGGGATGAGAATAGGTAGAGTCTCGGCCTGACGAACTAGAGAGGGAAGGAAAATGAGCAGGGAGTAGGGGAAGAGCCCTCTTTGTGCAGTTTTGTGAACGCACGGAAAGTGCAATGAACGTTCACGCCACTGCGGTGCCACTATTTCTACCCTTACGGGCATCTATGGCCAATCCTGCAAAATAAAGAAAACAGAAAGTCAAAAATGACTTCAGCCAACTGACGTGCGTATTGCGTGTGCAGAAATGCTAAGTTTATGTTTCAAGTCTCATTTTTCTGTTTCAGATTACTCTTACTCCAGAAAGTGCTTCGGACGCCTGTTCTTCACCCGTTGATCGGGTTGATATGAAGCGCTCTGAAATGAGAGAGATTTTTGAGTCAACTGATTTTTCAAAAATAATTTACTCAATATTTTTGATATCATTAATAAGCAGTGGCAATGATAAATTTCGATGTAATTTTTTAATAGGAGTAATTAATGTTCACAAGAATTTCTCAATAACGTCTCCTTTAATATTCAGAAAAGCATATCACAAGGCCGAAATTACTACCGTGGTAGGGATCCCGGGCCCAAAACTTACGAGATTCCCGAATGAGGAAAAAAAGTGCACAGATTGCACTACCGCCTAACATGTAACACACACCTTTTAACTGTTTTTGACGTTAAATATATAAATAAATATATCAGCTTTATACATCAGAGATTGTATTTAAAAAATAAACTTTGAAACACAACTACCGATATTTATTCTATTTTCACTCGAATCGCTTTAACTAATAACTAACTAAAAAACAAGAATCGTTATTCTAAAGATTAACCATATTTCAAAGTAACAGGTCTTACATTCTCTCAATCATTTCGAACTCTACACAGAACGTACGCCCTCAATACACAATTAAAAGAAACAGCCTGTACATCAGAACAAATCTTGAATATTAAATCATTGAATATTTTGAATCCGCATTTATCATTTTCACTAGATTAATTTAATGGAAGTTTGCTAATTCAACCTAATCCAACCATTAATTTCCTGTACGTAGAAGCTTTAATGATTTCAATTAATAGTAGTATGTATCTGGAATGTCAAACACCATATTTATTGTAAGGTTATTTCGGTAATTTTCAAGTCGGCATAAATATATCTGATTGAGAGTGCTTGAATTCTACGTGAGAGTGTTTGTGTATGTTGTGTTTGTATGTTAGCCCTAATAACGCTAGTTAAAAAAAACTGCCATGAAATAACGCCAAACTGCTATTTGAATAATTACCGTGATGATCTCAACAATTTGCATTAGGGTAGACAACATTGCGATTTTCCTGTCGATAAAAGATTGAACGAAAATTAAGTAATCAAAATATAGTTTCTGATAAAAGTGTGTTTCTTTATTCTGCTAGTCAGACATTTATGGTGCATAAAAAACTGGTGACTAGAAAAGAAATAAAACTATTTCTAATAATATTTATTTTTTACTGATACGTTATACTTTGTTATTGCCTTCGATACGGAACACGATATACACGGCATACCTTACCTGGATCGAGAGAATAGTGGTTATGAGGGAAATTTGAAAACAGATGAATGATGCTACATGTTCTCTTATCCAGGGAATTGTGAAAGGGAATTATGGGAGGGAAATATGAAAAGACAAGTCGAGTCATGTTAACAATTTATCAAGTGTAGCCTGACATCTCATTTTCATCCGTTACTAGGAAGCTTCTGGATATTTGAATTTTACTCATAGTGATGTTTATTAACAAACTGGAACCAAGATCCTGCATGTCAGATTTTTTAAACTTACTATTTCATTACTTCTTAGAGCTCCGTACAAAAGAGTTACAACCTTATTGAAGATGTCAATTTCGTTTGGTGCATTTTTTTCAAAATTCCAGTACTTCCCCTCTCGATGAAATTGCGGATTTCTTGGGTTTATATCCTTTCCACTGTTTTTTAGAGTGCAAACGGTTGCATATCGTAACATCAATCTGCTTTTTAATGAGTAGAATTTTCTTGAGCAAAGAATATTTCGACCACAATGTACTTGGACTACAAAAAGTAATACGCTCCTATACTACACACGTATTTTGTATTCTTAGTAAAATAAAATAACAATAATTATATAATTATTCATAGAAATCAAAAAATCAAACTTGAAACAATGCCAGCACAACTGTCTCATTTAAAATATTTTTTGTCATCCACAACAAGAAAACTTCATACACGTTTTATAAACGTTCGTTTATAAACGTTTTATAAACGTTCGTGCTATTTCCGGCAAGCAAATCTCTATATGCCTTATTTCTTTCTTTTATTTTTTTTTGTTTTTGCTCTCTTTTCTGGATTATTTTATATTTTCTCTATTTCCTCCGTTGATTCTGCCGCTGTCGCAAACACACGCTAACAGTGATCGCGTTGCCACAGATCCAATCATATTACAAACCGAGTCAAGTTAATTTGCTAGCTAATTTGCAAGTAAGTATAATTGAATAATTAAAATGAGGTAAAAAATTAAAATATTGTACGTACCACTGGCGTTAACTGGTTCTAATGACCTCGAGCAACAAATACGTTTTGAGCTTTTTGTCGCCGCTCGGCCATTAGAACGTTTATAATGCCCTTGGTGCATAAAAAACTATTATATGTGTGCAGTGCGAAGTAAATCTGCATTCGAGGTCCGATGACTTACGGACAATTCTTTTAAATTTTCTCTCGTACTTCAAATAATAGCTAGTAGATACCTGTGGCTGCTCGTGGCCCCAAGTTTGGTGGCTCACAAACAACAGTATTGTGGTGCCGAACAAACGTCTCCTTCAGCAAAAGCTCGTACCATGAGAAGTCATTGAGCATACGGTGCGGGTTTTCGTTGACGGATACGCGTGTGTCAGTCCCCAACTCATTGTTATTGTTTTGTAAGCCACCAACCCTGCGTGCAGGAGGCGTCACTGGCCAGAACTCTACGTCTCATCACAGCCGCAGCAGCGCATCCACCAAGTGCAGGTAGCACAGCAAGCGTAGCGCGAGTGAGCCACGAGGCGACGAGAGCTGATCTGTCGCCAGGGTGGCGGCGGTAGTGGGGGCTTGTGCGGGGGCGGCGACGAGGTATTGTGACGGACGCGCACTCGGGGCAGAAGCCGCCCCGCGCCTCCCCGTCCCTGCCGCCTGCAGAAACTCATCAACAAGTCATCCCCGTGTCACGGCGCCCGCGCGTTTTCCGCTGAAAAACACCTCAATCCCAGTGCTCTTGTTAAGCGAGCCTTTATTTACGCACCCGCCCCGCCCCTCTGTCCCTCACCCCCCCCACCGCCACGCCGCCCCTGCGTCCCGGCCGCACCGCCGCCCCCGCCACCGCCAAGAAAAACACTATTTCGGAGGAAGCTCGCCAGTCGGTCTCTGGACCACACCCCCGCCTCCGCCCACGCTCTCCGCCCACCCGACCGCGGCGGCGACTCAAACGCGGCGCCCCAGCCCTTGCGACGGGGAGCGGCCAGGTGACCCGCCACCGCCCGCCCCGCCCCGCCCCGCCTCCGCCCCGGGCCCCGCCCCCGGGCCCAAAGCACGTACCTGGACGCGCGGGGGAAAGTGACTTCTGAACCACATACCTTCTGACTGGCTGGCCATTGTTTATTTGTGTATTTGCTTGTTTGTTTACTTATATTTTTATTTATATTTTTAATAACCATCCATACATTATTTGTTGTAACAATGTAAAAATATTTCACAATCATCTGGCACAAAAGAGGACTATATCTAATTGGCCTGTCATACATTTTCTCCATAATAATTTCCTCCATTGCAGAAGGCACTAAATACAACGCATGTGCATGTGCACTCTTTTCCAAGCGACATATAAATTACATTTTAATTTCACCTTCATTAAATGTCACTAAAGTCGCGAGTTCCCTTCTCCGTTAACTTTTTTTGAAATGATTCATAGAAAAAATTAATACTAATATTAAATGTAATCAAATGGCTAGGGAACATAAAACAAAATATTTTCTATTTGAAACAATTATCACATTTGTATATGTATTTTTGTTTAATTACATCTCCAATTTCCTAATATTGACAAAGCACTAAAATGAAAGTATGTGTGAAGTGAGTTTCAACAAGAGGAAAAGGAATATAATTTAAAAATGGAATTGAATGAATAATATCAAAATGCGGTCAGGAAATAGCTAACTCTGTTATGACAGTACAGCGCATTTCGCATCAACAGAGGGCGGGCCGAGAAGTTATACAACCTGCCAACTGCCCCCAAAACTTCTACCCGGAAAGGGAGATTTTATATCCACATCTGGTTTTCTCATCTAAATTTCCAAATCTCGCGATTAGTGCCAAGAATTCCTCCTCGCTTTTCACCTCCACTACATCCTCAGTAGCCATTTAACTTACCAAGTTAAATTGCACGTAAATTTACTCCACTCGCTTAACTTTTACAAAAACACACGTACTTTTCCTAAGCGTAACCTTCAAGTCCGAAGAATTCATCCGTTTACGTATACAATCCTTGTGACAACGCTGCGCTCAAGCAGAAGCAAGCAATCCGCGAAAAAAAGGACACTCGAGTGAATTTTCTTCCACAGTGTCGCCTGTCAGGGACGTTCCCTCCTAACGGGTTTACCTCAAACTCCCTTTTCGGAGGGGTTTCCTTTCGAACGCACTGAAGCGCAACGCCTCGTGTGAGCACATTTTCGCCCCGTGGCCCGTCGCCTACCCACTGGAAACTGAACGTGGTTGACATCCTGCTTGCGACTGCCTGCGTCTCTATTTGGCGAAAATCGCGGAGGGGGCATGTCGAAAATGGAACCAGCGATTCACACGGGATACCCCGTTCAATGAATCTTTCAAACTGGAAAGAGCTGAATACAAAACGGGGAAAATAAATTTCTATTTACCAGTCTGTCAATCGGTCGTAAAAACGGGATAAGTCCAAAAATACTGTCTGAGATGCTAGGACTTGTTCTATGTACTCTAATGCACTAGAATGTATGTCAATATGTTAGTTAAACTTTTTGAAGAACTACAAAATTATAGAAATATTGCGTACCGCCTTCAGTGCCACCTGAAGTCGAAAATTGAAACATCGGCTGGAATAACGTTGTAAGCGACATACTCTAAATTTTACAGGTGAGAATGATTTTATATATAAATATTTAAATAGCAATGTTGAACATTTTCTCATGTGTATTTCTGCACTTTGGACGCTGCATAAAAGTCCGTTCACATTATTTTTTCACAACCAACACAACTAATAAATTAATCACATGTGCCAAGTTTTATAAATATTTCTGTTTAAAACAAACACCGAGCTTTTTAAAAAAACGTAAAGTGTAAAAATTAGTTATTTATTAATTCGAATTGACAATTATACAATAATAAGTAATATATAAATGTTTGTAATACACATCGATCATATCTATTACTTTATGATAAAATATTTTCCAAAAAAAAATTATTTAATTTTTTCTAATAATTAGTGAGCGTCGATTGCAGTTGGGAGTTGGCGAATGCAATCGGCATTGCTACTAGCTAAAGAGACACAGCTAAAACAATAGGGTACCTCCTTCTCTTATTGAAACAATTGGTGTTATATACTTTCTCGCTTTTTTCGTAATAATAATGTAACATAATATTGTAATTTGTAACCTACTAATTGGTAGACCATATTTTCAAAATCTCTCCATATCAAAACGAAGCACTGTAGTTTCGAAATACGAGTAGGCTTTTTCAAAAAATTGAAAAGTTTCAATTCTGAGAAATAGTAAAAGGAAGCCTTTTGAGCAATTTTTAAGGAAATCTTATTAACGTGTGTTTGGAAAATTGTCAAAATCTGACTCAAACTTATACGTAAACGACTAATGGTTTGAAAACATTGTTTGTGAGATTGATTAATGATCTAAATTTTAAGAATAGATTGGTCTAAGAAAGAAGTTCAAGAATTGCAAAGATTGCATTTTGCAATTTTTGAAATTTCAGAGCTTTTAAAAAATCTGACGTTTCTCAATGGGTCGTTCCCTATTCAAGCAAAACCTTTTTCAAAAATTGGAGACATTTTTGTCCAAATTTAAAAAATTTCTCAGGTACAGTACTGATACAATATTAACATTTTTACTATTAAAATGTCTTACAGGAGAGTCACAAGTGTAATATATCACAAGTCAGTAAGTATATGGAGAAAAATCCTTTGCTTTTATAGCGAAATAATCTGTCCCGCGTAGGTTAAACAGTTTGAAATGTGTCACTTTTCTTGTGCACAGACGACATATGTGGGACGGTCGGTAATAGGGAAGGGGTGAGAGAGAAGGGGTCAATATCAATAGTAGATTGCACCAGACACGTGGGGAAAATCGAAACAAAATGTATGTTCTAATTTAGTAATGTGAGTTGCTACGGTTTCCATGGAGTGATCGTTGTGAATAATTTGGTTATTGGGAAACCAGAGATAGTTTCATGTTGTAGAACGTCGTTTTCATAAACTTCCAAGTTTGTTGACTGTTACCGGGGCAACAAATTCATTCCCGAAACCTGATTTTGTTCCCAGGTCAGTTCGCATGCGCTAATGGCAAGGTGTCTGCAAATATTTGCGGCTCCGTCGGTCCCAATTACCGCAGAGTGTTCTGCTCCCGTCCCTGCTCAGTGATGTTTTCGGTTCGGTCGGACGGCAAGCGGTGACCGGCGGAAGGCCGTGGGTGGGGGCGTAGGGGGGTGAGAGCGAGGGGCTGGACACGAGGCCGACGCCGGCTGGCCCCTTCCGATGGCCGGTCAACTGGCGACGGCGTGGCACTGTGGTATGAGATATATAACCAGTGGTGCTAAAACAGCTCGTAGTTTCTCGCCCGTAGTTTCACGCAAAATTGCGCAAAAAGTTCTCAAATTTTCGAAAAATTGTACATGACCTTACTGCTAAATCTATCTTTAAGGAACAGATTTTATTAAGAGAAAAAATCTCTATCTTTATATTGTAATTGCAGGAAGACGCCGAAACAATTTTGACTTTTTGCATTTTTTAAAAATGTTTGCACGAATCGCTTATACGTCCTTCACACAATCCATCAACAAAATGTAATAAAAAAACGATGGAGCCATTTTTTTAATTTTGAAAATGTCCAAGGGGCTGCAGGTAAAGTACTTCCCAAAATTAAAAGAACGGTTTCAAATTCAAGGGGCCGCGATATCAGCCAGATCGAATGATGAATATCAATTTTGCAGAAAATCGTCTCAACGGTTTAGCCATCTGACTTGATCCCAGGAACAGATTCAGCACAAATCTCGCAAACTATAAACTTTAAATACCCTTTTAATATGGAATTCTAGAGTATGACAAGTGAAAAAGATAGATGACACGCGATCTGTGACCCGTTGTTTAAAGAACTGCTGTGGCAACCGCTTGGAATTAGTCTGAAAAAAACCATCGATCAGCTGCTCTGTAGAATTCACATCTAGGCAGTGGTCTTCGACACAGCTTGTGTTGAAAATCTGTCTCAGTCAGAAATCAAACCTGAAACTTCCCGGCCTACAAAACTTTATGTGTGAATTCAGTATTATTGAAGGAAGATATTTTTGGCCGCGTATTTCCTGAACCGGCTCACAGTGCGGCGGCGGCCTTTTCGCCCGGGACAAAAGCCACATCTTCATCAGGCCCACCGCCATAGGAATGGAGGCTGCCGAAGTCTGGAACGAACGAACTCGAGGGGCCGCGCAGGTCGAAAACATCGCCGGCAACCCGAAGCTATCGCCGTCTCTATCTGTTTGTTGACGAACTGCGGCCCTCATGAGAACGGCGGTCAAACTGGCCAGATTACGATCTTCATTTGGGCGTAAAGCGCAGTGTTCGTGCCTTCACGAGCAAAACTTTTCTCATTATTGACAGAAAAAACAGCTTCGTCGTAATTCTGATTTCTTACTAATTTCCGTTTTGTTCAGTTGTTTGCAGCCATTTGTTTGGTTTTAGTGGGCTGTATTAAAAGCCACATAGATTGATTCCATTTCCAGTAAACACATAGATATCAAAATTATTACTGGAGTCCTATTATAATAATGAAGAAATCAAACGCGTGTTTATGCGGTTGACATGAGTAAAATTCCTGGGATTTTCTCATTAGGGGATAGAATATCAGCCATATTTGTCTCTATGTCCTTTATTTTTTGCAAACACTGTATGTTGAAAAAAACAATATATATTTCCACTTTCACTCGTTTAGAATCACTCTTGGCATGTTCGCTGATAACTAATAACACGTCTCTGATTCTACCTAAACGTAGCTTGATGAAGGTAATATTCAGTTGCATTTTTTGTGCAAAGCTTTCGTCATTCAGCTTCTACATTAATTCATATTTGATAATGGATATCTTGTACATCGAATCCTCATTACAGTTTTCAGTAAATTTCTTTATCTCTACTCGTTAATTAAATGAAATCTCAAGTTCTATTTTTTCTCTTTGCAGATGGCACGAATATTCATTGCAATAAAGAAACCATATTTTTTCAATAAACCAATAAACAATAAATTAACCAATAAAACAAATATTTCAGATATATCGAAGTGTTTTTGTAATAATAGATTAATAGTAAGGGAAGGGAAAACTGTTGCAATGCAATGTTGCATTTCAAGTAGGCGATCGCATGCACCAGTGAAAATGAACATGCTACTGGATGATGCTATAAGGAAACACAATTTCTGGATCTCGTTTTAGTCAAACCTCAAGTAGAATATATATAATTATACATTCAATTAAGTTCTTTATGTTAAGCATTAAAAATTCCTTCAAATTCAATCATTCACCTTCATACAGCTTATTACCAGCATGATGAGAAATTACTCCCTTTCCACTTGAGATATGGCATAATATTCTCGGGAAGTACCCAGAAATTTAGACTGAAGAAAAAATCGTATGATTGCTAAGCAAATACCATCGGCTTGAATCCTGCAAACCTCTTACATGAAGGTTTGAGTCCTACCATTGTTTTGCCTATTTATTTACGAATCTGTAGTTTTGATCAAAACTGACTTGAAGGGGACAACGTTTTTAAGAAATATTCATAACTACTTACAACACGGAGGAATTACATTCATCAGGTGTCATATGAACAGTTTACTTCAAGAAATTCACATAGTATAATAACATTTGGCCAATTAAACTCGATACACAAATTTAAGTGTCAAGTAAAATAATTTCTGCTGCAGATCTGTTTCTATATTTAGATATTATATTGATCATCAAAAAGAAAAATTATATCCCTTTAATAATGATACTTAATGCATTAGGTAACATTTCTACCGTATAATATTAAAAGACTTCTATGCCTGTAACAACTATTGCACTTCAGCATCTGGGTCAATATTTCCCTTGTCAACCACACCCAGTGTATTGTACAGCATTTTGTCTAGTTTCCCTGATGCCCTGACCGTAGGTTGACACTTTGTTTTGCTTCTGGACATAAATGTAACTTCACTGTACGCACGTTTTGTTGAACTCTCCTTTTGACAGTTGTGGTAGGAGTAGAGCCGGGGGTTGTGAGTTGCACCTTTTTTAGCAATAAAATAAAATCAGATTTAAAGTTCGTATACCGATGGAAAAAAGAATTACTCGATATTATTAGGGAGATAACATTCCTAGTTTTAAATGTGTCTAGTCACACTTCATTGGTTCTTTTATTCATCATTCAATTAAGTATAGTAAAGCTGGTATGGTAAGTATAGTAAAGCGATTGTGGATCTCAAGAAAATGTACGATTATATTTTTCTCCCATACGTCACATAGCTTTTTTTAAATCTGGTTTCAACGGCAGTGTCATTACACATTAATAATAACAATAGCACCATATCTGTGTCGTTAAATTAGGAAAATATTATGTGAATTTAAAAAAAATACTCAGCAGTTTGGAATTAATCGTTAGCTACTATGAAAAAAATTGTGATTATGCTTTCCCTCAGTGTCTCATTGTCATATCAGGAGATCAGTTTTAATACATCAAGGTGTAAAATTTAAAAATATTAACATCTCACATTAGGAAATTAATTTCAAAGGAACAATGTATGAGTATTTTATTTGCGTAATAAAATGCTGACAGTTTCAAGACTCGTTTCTAAAATAGAACTCAGCATTCACTATTTCAATTTCATTTCGAATGAGGTTACGAAAATCTAATCCAAATGTTTCATGAATCGTTTGTTATCAAAACTTTTCCAATACGCGGCATGCTATTCATCCCTCGCGAGCGTATTGTTGATATAAGACGAAAACAAACACGAGAATTTGGGATCAAAAAGCTTCTTTACTTTCTGACTGCTGCCTAAAGTTTTGTGTGGTTTGTTTGTTCAGTGCCTATGCTGTAAATCCATTTGTAACTGAATTGAATAGCTTCCACTTCTAAAGGAATTAAAAGAAAATACCAGCTCTGAATTGGTAACAGCTTGTTTGTAGAAGGTATCGAAGGTTACTGTTGCATTGTCAATGTGAAACCGTATTTCGTTTGAGAGTCGAGTCGTTGTCAGCAATGACTGTACATGGGCAGATCATTCTGACGGATTGCGAATTTTAAAGTCATTTGTCAGTTCAGTTGCTGATGTCCACGTTTATCAAGCTGCAGCTTGGCAGTTAAGTATTATTACGGCGACGTGAAATTCTTAGCAAAAATATACTGCAAATGACACTCATGTACTCACGAACATAAAATCATAAGAACGGGTTGTGTTTCATTATACACCTAAGAAGTCACGATAAGTTTGAAAAGCAAAACGGTATTATTGGCTTGAAGGGTGAAGATGGTACGAAGAGGAATAACTTGAACATTGGAGGCTAACAATTCAATCAGTCGGGGTTTACAATGTAGAAAACTAAAGGGACTAATGTCCGTAGCGGAGTACGTGCCCGGAAACGCCAATCTTTCAATCAACAACTTCAAAGTATCAAGAAGGTCGGCACCTAAATGGCATAATGTTTGGCTCTAGCTGTTTACGTTAGCAACAAGAGTAAAATCCAAATCAATTTAACCCGCGCAACTCGATGTGTAGGTCGGCACCGAGTCTCAGTATCTAGGAGGAAAGTAACACTTCCACCCCCTGGGTATCACATTTAGCATAGTAACGCGTCTGCTGATAATAATAGTTGATGTGATCGCAAACATCAATCAATTAATCAACCAATGAGTCGTTTCAATCCTCGTCAATTCGTATATTCTCGTTAATTCTCACATCAATTTGTGGTGAGTTACGCCTCTTAAGTGATGTGAATAATTTGTAGACAGCCGTCAATTTGAATATATTAGTATTCTGCAAAACATCCTGTCAATTCAGTAAATAATGCATTTATTTTAATATTTTATTTTGGTAAATCTGAGCGGCAATTTAATCTGGTAGAACTAAACAGTGGCATTTTTTGGCACCTCTTTGTACAGTAAAGAACATCAATACGAGGAAATTCTCAAACTGATGTTGCATATAATTTATGAAGTTTCACACGAAAGCCTCCATATGGGAGGCATTAGAACGATACTTCTAACATTCGACGCATGAGAAATTGATTGACCAAAGTCGAGGAGTGTGAAACGACGAAACTCTCGTACATTAGTCGCGGCATCAATAAATGCTGTTTGACCTGAATATGCGAAGTACATTGCCGTCCATTGGTCGCGTCCTGAGGGACAACTATTCCCTCACGCTACCACGATCATTAGGATGTATGCCACGGACATTATCGTAATCAATATTTCATATTCATTTGCAACGATACAACTCTCCGTTCGCGTAGTTTGAATCACATCTAGTCGCCGTTCTTTCAATAGTTTCCAAACATAATTTAAAAATTGAATAAGTGCGCACGGTGTACTTCCACCTCACATGACACAATTTTTAACTTCTTTGTCCTTAAAAACGAGGGTTAAACACCAAAACTATTTGCGAGACGTTGAACTAATATTATCAATAAAATATGTTAATAGCTTCTTGTAGCATATCATTATATTATTTATATCAGTATGTGATCCATAATACCCGTGGTAGTAAAATATTTTACTTTTACCTAATTTTAATGATTTACTTATATACTAATAAACTAGATGTTAGCATGACTTTGTTTGTCTTTTCACTTTTCTCTTCTATTACAATTCCCTTCCATAATCCCCTCTCACAATTCCCTCCATTAGAGAACATGTAGATCCATTCAATGTTTTTTCACGTTTTCCTCGTAACCACAAATCCCTCGATCTAGGTAACGTATGCACTATATCGAGCTGCATATCAAAAGCAATAACAGGCAATAACGTGTCAGTAAAAAAATAATTGTTTTCCTCACAATATAAAAAGGAATTAAATATTATTTATAATCACACACAATTAATAATAGGATTAAACCATCATAATATTTAAGACTACAATAACGGTTTTAGCAATATTAAAGGTTACCTAGATACGTTTTACATGCCTTTAAATTTTCAGTGAAGTGCCATCAATAGAGAAATAATGGGTATTCGGAACTGTTTCACTTGGTATTGTAATATACACATATCCTTTATATCAGTATCCATTATAACTGTAGCAAGTCAAAAACTAGAAAAAAAAAACATGAATTAAAACTGACATTTGACACGCTTCGGTCCTGACCCCCTACTGGTGTTTTCAACTATAGAACTCAATTAGAAGCAAGCGAACCGTGTTCATTCGTTCAGACTTCCTTCCAAACAACGGTTGACGTTCGCATCCAATCTTCAGCAGCTCATGGGCGAAGCCGCAGTGAATTTGCGAGGGATTAGAAGGTGACAGCCCCAATACATGGCGTTCGGTCGGCCGCACACATCGCCCTTTGCCTCGGAACAGCCTTTTCCTCGGACGTTCTGGATCGCGTCTCTGGGCATTGTCGGAGCCGGTCGGGCAAAACAACCCGTTCCCGCC
>BOPP01000246.1:323286-334420 GCA_017312745.1 Gryllus bimaculatus
ATTCGGTGCTAACCAAACGAACCCCTTATCCCATGCCCGAGAGGCTGGATCGCCGCTGGTAGGCCAAGGCCGTACCGAGCTGCCGAGCCAGAGGAAACGGCAGATACTATGTCATGACGTCACATACAATATTTTCCGATACTCAACTGTTTACGTTAATGTATAACCAGAATATATGTGAAACTCACTCAGTTCAACCGTCTTTAGGTACATCAAATTGTTGATTCTATTAAATTTGTCTGCTCAAATCTTTGCTAGGCAGGAGGTAAATGGTGGTTCTATTTTAACACACGCTTTAATATAAATATTTTAAGAGAGGCAAAAAGGTTCAAAGGTGAGTATTCTGCGACTTGTGTAAAAAGAAAATGAGAGATAATTCGCGACATCAACGATTCCACAAATGAAAGAATATAAAAAATGTGACGTAGTGATGCAAATAACTCAGACACATAAAAAAGACTTAGTGAGTTTCACTTTGTGTACCGACGATTTAACAATTTGGTAATTAAATGTAAGTGGAAGACGCGGCTTAAGCCCGTCTAGAGCGGCATGGGCAGCGGCCACCGCTCTGGGCAGCCCGAGCAGCGGCGCGGCGGGCGGAGGCGGTGGCAGAGGCGGAGGCGAGCGGTGGAGGAGCGGAGGCGGTGGCGAAGGCAGTGGAGGAGCAGGAGGCGGGGTAGTGGCAGAGGCGGAGGCGGAACGGAGGCGGAGGCGAAGTGGTGGCGGAGGCGGAGGGGTGGCGGAGGCGGAGCGGAGGCGGAGGCTGAGGTTGTGGCGGAGGCAGAGACGGTGGCGGAGCGGGTGCGAGGCGAAGGCGTTGGGAGGCGTGGCAATGGCAGTGTAGTGGCAGTGGAGCTGGGGTGCGTTGACGGTGGCGACGTGTAGGCGAGGCCGGTGGCGAAGGCGGTGGCGGAGGCGGTTGCGGGACGTGGCGGTGGCACTGGCGGTGGCATTGACGGTGGTGCGGTGTAGCGGAGGCGGGTGGGAGGCGGTGGTGGCGTGGCGGAGAGGAGCGGATGGTGTCGCGCTGACAGCGGCGAAAAACGAAATCGGCGGCGACGGGAAACGCCAGCGCGGCACAAGGGAGGAAATGAAGCGGCGCAGAGGGGGCGACGGAGGGGGGCAGGTGGTCGCAGAGGCGGGGCCAACCCGTGCGGAGGGGGGAAGGGGGCGGCGGCGGGCACGAGACAGCGGTACGATGGAAGCTGGGGAGTGCGATTTCGGACACGTTAGTTCATGAAATGGAGACGAAAATTAAAACGGCTGAGATAGCTCAGCGGCAACTCCTTTGCTCTACACGATTGTTGACCGGAAGGTCCTACTAGGAGCAGATTTTGCCATAGCTTCATAGTTGAGTCGAATTCAGCGCTGTTTGGAAGAGAATTCTTGCTACCGTTGTCAGACAGCTATTTTCGTGTTTCTCGATTACTACCAGCGAATGCCAGAACTACACGTAACAAATGTGCCGTAGGCTGTGCACGATTTTTCCTGGTTCTTTTCTTATGCTATCCTATCTCATACCCGTACACATATTACATACACTATCACACAGTCGATAATATCTTTCGGGAAGCTGAAGAGTGTGCCGCGAATGGGGGCGCTACCCGCATGTGGAGGCACCGGACAGGGAAAACGTAGCTAGGTCGATGATGTATGTTGTCACCCGATCTCTGCAGTAGAAAAGGAACACCGCACATCCTTGCATATAACATAATCACTTACGGACTAATGCCGTAAATTAGTTGACGGGTCGGAATCCATATTTATTTAATCGCTCACCCATGAAAACTATAGAAATGACGGTATTATATCGACGGAGGTCAGTGATAGTGATCTCTCAGAGAAAGGTGACATTTTAAGGGACAAGGGCGCTGCATGTTGTTGGCTTAATGATGGAAAGAGATGTGCGTTACTATTCTACTCACGGTGTAAATTATTTTTAAATATGAGTAATGTTAAACGAACCCAATGGTCCAGACCAGAAGTCTAAGCCCTGGCCGCAAGAGGAAAACATTTCTCAGAATTATGTACGACTTCTCCACATTGTTCGAGCGAAAGGAGCGTGGATGTTACAAATGAGACGCAACGGTATGTTTCTCGTTAAACGATTACTGAAAACCTTCGTGGAGCGATACTGGTAGTGAGGTACAGGCGAAGGTGAACGCGTAGGGCGAGCACAAGACGGTGGCGAAATTTGTGGGAGTATGACAACGAGCTGTGATACACAACGGAAATACGAGTTTAGTAAATCTCATAATGGGAGGAGTCGGACAGAAAAATCCTCACAAGAATGACATTCGCAATAAAGAGGTTCTAATAAAATGGAAATTTTTGTCTTGGACAAGAACATTGTCCGTTACGAGAGTTGTTCGTTAATGAAGTGTGCGTTCAGAGGTTCCGTTGTGTTAAGGTAAGAGAGAACTCGTGGGTCGCAATGATACGGGTATGTAATTGCAGATATAATAATAGCAGTATGTTGGTGATGGCAGAGGCAAATGAATCTCAATTTATCTGCGACGAGGAATTGCGGTGTTCGAATTCTAAATGAGGTACGAATGATTCTGGAGGAAGCGCCAGAGGAACGCAATGATTGTGTTGATGCACCGAGGTGATTGAAGAGGCAGTGGTTGCAGCGATGGCTGGATGTTAGACCTTAACAGTGTATGCGACGGAGAAACGGATATCTAGTAGTCAAACAAACCATGTCTACATTTATTCTAGAAATAAATAAAATGGCTTTAAGATTATTGTGAAAATACTACTAAATGATTGACAATAAATTCAATTACAATTTTGACTTTTCAAAATGAAGTGTGTAGTTACTTGGTGCAATAAGCGATCGTGATTTGTTTTCGCACTTCCATTGTGAAGACCGTATTCGCCTGATTTCTGTATAAGAGGCACATGCAAGACTGTGATTCGATGCAAGAGAAAGAATAATTAGTGAAAGATATCTACTCTATTGTAAAGAGGTGAGCGCGAATAGGAAATTCATTAAATATGTTTTCTGAATCATCCATCTAAAACGTTACATTTGTTACTTGCAGAGATTGTCCGTGGCGATGGGATGAGAATTTTGTGGTATGATTGAATGTTAACGATGATGATAGTGATTAGAAGAAAAAATCAACTGATGGTTTGCTGAGAGTCTCGCAAATAGAAAGAAACCTTTTGCGAACCGATGTTGCTCGCTACCAATACCATGCAGAGAAAACAGTGGATCTGTAGACGTTGAAATGCAGAGCTAGCACGACTTACAGATTTCGCACCAATTTCCGATGATATGACATAATTAAGAGACGCTCCAACAATTGAGTAAGTTGAAGGAACTAAACACAATGCCACAAACGAAGTCAGCCTCTGTTGACAGAAGCTGCGTCGACTGGAGCAGTGACAGCGTGAGCAGAGACCAGCGACATGAACGAAGATTCCAGTCCGACGAGGCTCCCCCGCTCCCGCCCCCTCCCTCCACCCCCGCCCCGCGCCCGCCGCCGCTCCTCCTCCTCTTCTTCTCCAGAGCCGCAAAGGAGCTTAGCGCGCGCGGCCGTCAGTCTGCCTGTCCGCTGTCCGTCTCTGTGTTGGAGTGTCCCCTTAAATGTCTTTGGGACGGTTCAACCGATTACTTGAATTCTTACCGTGTATATTTGGGTCCCAGGTTTTTTTCATCACCTCCTGAGAAAGGGCGACCCGGTTTAAGAGAAAAACGTCTTCTATTTTTCCCCTCACGTGCACCCCGAGGTCGCGGACGGCTTCAGAAGCGAATCGTCTGCGCCGCGCGAGACGGCTGCGGGGTGGGCGGGTGAGGACAATACGCGGAGGAGGGGGTGGAGGAGGGGTCGGACTGGAATCTTCGTTCATGTCGCTGGTCTCTGCTCACGCTGTCACCTGCTCCAGTCGACGCAGCTTCTGTCAACAGCGAGGCTGACTTCGTTTGTGGCATTGTGTTTAGTTTCCTTCAATTACTCAATTGGTTGGAGCGTCTCTTATATATGTCATATCATCGAAATTGGTTGCGAAATCTGTAAGTCGGTGCTAAGGCTCTGCATTTCAACGTCTCAGATCCACTGTTTCCTCTGCATGGTATTGGTAGCGAGCAACATCGGTTCGCAAAAGGTTTCTTTCTATTTGCGAGACTCTCAGCAAACCATCAGTTTGAGTTTTTCTTCATAATCACTATCATCATCGTTAACATTCAATCAATACCACAAATTCTCATCCCATCGCCACGACACATCTCTGCAAGTAACAAATGTAACGTTTTAGATGGATGATTCAGAAAACATATTTATATGAATCTTCCTATTTCGCGCTCACCTCTTTACAATAGAGTAGATATCTTTCACTAATTATTCTTCTCTCTTGCATCGAATCACAGTCTTGCATGTGCCTCTTATACCAGAAATCAGGCGAATACGGTCTCACAATGGAAGTGCGAAAACAAATCACGATCGCTTATTGCACCAAGTAAGTCTACACACTTCATTTTGAAAAGTCAAAATTGTAATTGAAGTTATTGTCAATCATTTAGTAGTATTTTCACAATAATCTTAAAGCCATTTTATTTATTTCTAGAATAAATGTAGACATGGTTTGTTTGACTACTAGATATCCGTTTTCTCCGTCGCATACACTGTTAAGGTCTACATCCAGCCATCGCTGCAACCACTGCCTCTTCAATCACCTCCGGTGCATCAACGACAACTCATTGCCGGTTCCTCTGGCGCTTCCTCCAGAATCATTCGTACCTCATTTAGAATTCGAACACCGCAATTCCTCGTCGCAGATAAATTGATGATTCATTTGCCTCTGCCATCACCAACATACCTGCTATTATTATATCTGCAATTACCATACCCGTATCCATTGCGACCCACGAGTTCTCTCTTACCTTAACACAACGGAACCTCTGAACGCACACTTCATTAACGAACAACTCTTCGTAACGGACAATGTTCTTGGTCCAAGACAAAAATTTCCATTTTATTAGAACCTCTTTATTGCGAATGTCATTCTTGTGAGGATTTTTTTCTGTCCGAGCGTCTCCATTATGGAGATGTTACTAAACTCGTATTTCCGTTTGTGTATCACAGCCTCTGTTGTCATACTTCCCACAAATTTCGCCCACCGTCTTGTGCTGCGCCCTACGCGTTCACCTTCGCCTGTACCTCACTACCAGTATCGCTCCACGAAGGTTTTCAGTAATCGTTTAACGAGAAACATACCCGTTGCGTCTCATTTGTAACATCCACGCTCCTTTCGCCTCGAACAATGTGGAGAAGTCGTACATAATTCTGAGAAATGTTTCCTCTTGCGGCCAGGGCTTAGACTTCCGGGTCTGGAACCATTGGGTTCGTTTAACATTATTCATATTTAAAAATAATTACACCGTGAGTAGAATAGTAACGCACATCTCTTTCCATCATTAGCCAACAACATGCAGCGCCCTTGTCCCTTAAAATGTCACCTTTCTCTGAGAGATCACTATCACGACCTCCGTCGATATAATACCGTCATTTCTATAGTTTTCATGGGTGAGCGATTAAATAAATATGGATTCCGGACCCGTCAACTATTTACGGCATTAGTCCCGTAAGTGTATTATGTTATATGCAAGGATGTGGCGGTGTTCCTTTTCTACTGCAGAGATCGGGTGACAACATACACGTCGGCTAGCTACGTTTTCCCTGTCCGGGTGCCTCCACATGCGGGTAGCGCCCCATTCGGGTCACACTCTCAGCTCCCGAAAGATATTCCGACATGTGTGATAGTGTATGTAATAATGTGTACGGGTATGAGATAGGATAGCATAAGAAAGAACCAGGAAAAATCGTGCACAGCCTACGGCACATTTGTTACGGTGTAGTTCTGGCATTCGCCTGGTAGTAATCGGAGAAACCACGGAAAATAGCTGTCTGACCAACCGGTAGCAAGAATTCTCTTCCAAACAGCGCTTGAATTCGACTCAACTATGAAGCTATGGTCAAAAATCCTGCCTCCTAGTAGGACCTTCCGGTCAACAATCGTGTAGAGGCAAAGGAGTTGCCGCTGAGCTATCTCAGCCGGTTTTAATTTTCGTCTCCATTTCCACTGAAGCTACCGTGTCCCGAATCGCCACTCCCCAGCTTCCATCGTATCCGCTCGTCCTCGTGCCCGCCGCCGCCCGCCTTCCCCCCCTCCGCACGGTTTAGGGCCCCGCCTCCCGACCACCTGCGCCCCCTCCGTCGCCGCCCTCTGCGGCCGCTTCATTTCCTCGCTTTGTCCGCGCTGGCGTTTCCCGTCGCCGCCGATTCGTTTTTCGCCGCTGTCAGCGCGACACCTCCGCTCCTCTTCCGCACGCACCACCGGCCTCCCACCGCGCTTCCGCTACACCGTCACACCGTCAATGCCACCGCCAGTGCCACCGCCACGTCGCCGCAACCGCCTCCGCAACCGCCTTCGCCACCGCCCTCCGCCTACACGTTCGCCACGTCACGCCATCGCCCAGCTCCACTGCCCACTACACTGCGCATTGCCCACGCCTCCCAACGCGCTTCGCCTCCCACCCGCTCCGCCACCGACACTCCACCTCTGCCTCCGCCACAACACTCAGCTCGCTCGCCTCCGCTCTCCGCCCCCCCTCCGCCTCCGCACCACTTCGTGCCTCCGTTCCGGCTCCCCTCCCTGCCACTACCCCGCCTCTGCTCCTCCACTGCCTTCGCCACCCGCCTCCGCCTCCCTCCACCGCCTTCGCTCCGCCTCTCCAACCGGCCTCCCCGCCGCGCCGCCTGCTCGTGCTGCGCCAGACGCGGTGGCGCGCTGCCCATGCCGCTCTAGACGGGCTTAAGCCGCGTCTCCACTTTACATTTAATACCAAATTGTTAAATCGTCGGTACACAAGTGAAACTCACTAAGTCCTTTTTTATGTGTCTGAGTTATTTGCATCACTACGTCACATTTTTTTATATTCTTTTCATTTGTGGAATCGTTGATGTCGCGAATTATCTCTCATTTTCTTTTTAACCAAGTCGCAGAATACTCCACCTTTGAACCTTTTTGCCTCTCTTAAAAATATTTTATATTAAAGCGTGTGTTAAAATAGAACCCACCATTTACCTCCTGCCTAGCAAAAGATATTGAGCAGACAAATTTAATAGAATCAACAATTTGATGTACCTAAAAGACGGTTTGAACTGAGTGAGTTTCACATATATTCTGGTTATACATTGAACGTAAACAGGTTGAGTATCGGAAAATATTGTATGTGACGTCATGACATAGTATCCTGCCGTGTCCTCTGGCTCGGCAGCTCGGTACGGGCCTTGGCCTACCAGCGGCGATCCAGCCTCTCGGGCATGGGATAAGGGGTTCGTGTGGTTAGCACGAAGACATCCCTTCTTCGTATATTCTGGTCTTCGTAACCTTAGGGTGGGTTTTCTCATCGTCACACGGCAATAGATACTGGAACATTTATAAGGAAAACGCACAGTTATAATTTGCCTCGGCCAGGAATCAAACTTGGGGTTGCGCCGCAGAAAGCGACCAAGGAGTCATCGAAGAGGGTATAGCATAGTATACACACTTGTTAATATGTTACAAGTAGGTTTCTTGACAAGGAAGGAGAATTTAAATTAATTCAGTATTTGTATTATATTAATTTTGTATATTTTTATATTTTCTGTTGTTACCGTCTATATTGCAATCGCGTTCAGGCTAATTTCTATTCGACTACGTTTTCTTCAGCAGCACATACCCACTACCTCTCTATATACACTTCTTCCCTAGAATATAGTACTAATACCACGTAATGTCCTATAAATTCAGGTTTACCATCATTTACAAGAACTCCATTGTTTCTTCCTTTGACTATTTCAGTTTTATTCAATCTACGAGTACAACACCGTAAATCCCAATCGGAACTACAGCATGGTACAGCTCTCGTCATGAAAACTCTCGTCATGAAAGTATACCAGACAATACCGCAACGTATGTTTTTCCATTCCTCTTGGAAAGCATTTAATATGCTAAATTGTTTTGTTTAACATGTTAAAATTTGGATGGTAACTAACAGACGTAACTAACATATTTACGTTAAATGCGCTTAATATGTTGGTATCAAATGTTTTAAAAGTGGAGACTGTACGATGAGACTGGAGGAGTGTTCGGTCAAAGAAACGTTTGGGAATCAGCCGTAGACTGATTCTGCCAGAAGATAGTCCTCACCCCGCATTCGAATGCGCCAATAATGCGTCTTCAAATTATTACATGTAGGCGAATATAATGGAATTGGGCAAATTAAAACTGCAGGCTGAAGCGTATGTTAAATAGGTGTATTTGACACCACCGATGGTATAGGTAAAAGAAACCCCGTATTGCTTTTGGACTAGTGAGATTCAGGTGAGGTTCGTGTTTGTGGGAAACTACCAGCAATCCGTTTCATCCATATTAATGACAATTCTAAAACATCGCATCATAATTTTTGAGAATTGAATAGGTCTTCCACAGGGCTTGTCGTTCACAAACTAACAAAGCATGTTTCTTTACGTCCCCATTTAATAACTTTGTTCAGACGAATAATTAATGTTCATATTATTTTGTCCTGTCGTGTTGGAAGTCCGGTCGTGTTCCCCAGAACGCACCAGCGTCAGTGTGAACATACTTAGCGAAAGATTAAAATACTCGATCATTAGCTGTTCGCCCAAGTGGGAATTCGTAAGAACAAGGATTCAATCTGATTATACACTTAGGCTGCTCCACGCTGTCAAATGTTGCCTCTACTGTCTCAGGCTATATCCACACGAAGCCTCTTTTCATTCAATTGTACGCATGCGTCCAACGCAAGCAATAGCGTATAATCTGGGAACGTTTTCTCGTACAAAATTACGTACGTACGAAAAATCTCGTACAACATTATATACTTAGGCAAATCTATCTGGGTAATATTTGCTATGCTTCGCAGCATATATCTGCCTCGAAACAGGTGATGCACATCAACGCATAGCGTGACCCCATTGTTACGGATGTTTTCTGGGTCCTTGACACAGAGGAATTGATTGACGGCAAAAGTCTGTTCGGTCGGCCGCTTGTCCAGCGGTAGACAGCGCCGGACCGTTCAGTCAATTTCCTCCTCGATCGATCTGGGCGAACGAAAGGCACTGTGGGTATTTTGTTTATCGGTGTAATTAATGACACCTGAACAACATTTTTACAAATTTTCTCAAAAATAGTTCCAAATGCTTTTATTAAACATTTTCTCCGAAAGCGCGAAAGATTCATGAAAATTGCTCAGGTTCTTTGCGTACGTAGAGGCTGATAGATATGTAGAGTTCTGTCGCTGCCTGAAGAAGAATTCTAGCGTTCGGCTGCTCTGATCAGTTGTTTTTCGTGGTTTCTTCTATCAAAAACAGTGAATTCCGGAGCAGTACCCTAACAAAAGGGCTAATACCGCGCGCGATCTTTCCTTCCAATTTCTTGTCCTATCCTACTCCTTACTTACCTACACTTACTACATGCACTTCACTACCACACATGTTGGGAGACCGGTCGGGAGCTTAAAGTTTGTCCCAGCTAGGGTGGGGCGGCGCTGGTGGGAGATACCTAGTTGAAGAAAAACCTCGCTAGCCGACAGTAGGTCAGCGCCGGATCTCACAAACCAGCGGGGGAACATCACAGCCACCTCCCGAGCAAAAATATGCACTGCACTAACGGTACCTTGGCAGTTGACGCGCCCAAAATTATGAATCAATGAAAAAATAATTATATTTAGAAGGAAAGTTAATTTAAGTCATTAAGTGAAGTAGTAAGCTTTACTAAGTTACAAAGCAAATACAACAAACAATATTCTAAATATGCCTCGGGGAATAAAGAGACGCGTAACAGCTCGAGCCACCTTCACTGCCTTCTGACACAGGAAGGTGTCACCCCACAACCCATGACCTAACCCATTTCACCTTGTTTTTAGAGGAACGGAAACGAAGCTCAGTTATCTTTGCATATACATCGAGATAACGAGGAAAGTGACAAGGGCGGAATGGGGGCGCGAAGTAAATGCCTTAGGACATACACGACCAATGCCACTAACCAACTAAGCATGTAAGAAGTGACAAATGAATGCGTCCCGGTGTCGATGTCTCAATTTTGGTCGAGTTGGAACAAAAACTTCTAAAAAGATAAGGAGAGTGTTCTAAAAACATAATATCAATGTAGCATACAAAACTACTAACTCCCTGCAAACACTTCATGTTAAAAAAATATCCCACACTGGGATACGAGTGGAATATAGGGCATACATATTAGAATGCAACAATTGTAACTCGGCATATGTGAGTCACAGAAGGACGACGTTTTCTTGCAGAAGTAAGGAACATCGTAGATTCTGGAAACTAAAATTAGAGAATTCAACATTTTCTATCCATCTAGCCCGACAAAACCGCTCTTCAGACCCTAATACAAATTTCAAATTCTTCAATTTAGAAAATAAAGGTAATAGAGTCAACATTTTAGAAAGTTTAAAACTATACAAACACCCTGTTTCAATTGGTCTCAATGAACAATCTCAGATAAAGTGCAAATCCCTGATCAAAACTTTTTTATGGACAAGTTTCTCCACTTTCTATCTCCTTCTTTCAACTTTCCTTACCCACTCTCAGTACTACACAACATGGCGCCGAGGTATTTTCCCCTTGCACCCATGTGTTTAATTTTTGGAACATGTATTCTAACGGAGGAAAGATCGAAATAACAAAAATAAGCTCTTAAGACAATTTTAAACATATTTTATCTAAAAAGAACTCCGGGGATATTCCAAATGGCTGAGTCACAATAAGCAATCAAAAGTTAGTTTGCAACAATACTTCCATTGCAAAAATTTCCATTTCAGAAATATGTAAGCACTCCAGAAACAAGATTAATAGTTTATTATATACAAAAGAAATGTATTTATTTGTTCACAAAGAAAAATTAACACAAAAATAAAAAGGCAACCAATTTACACAATTCGACTGCCCCTTGATAAGCATACTACTTGCTTGTCTTACCTTGTCCACCGTGTAAGAAGCCGAACGCAAAACAATAAATTTCCCTAATCGGATGGGCCCACTGTGCTTAGCTTAAAAAGCGCGGCGTCCTTGGCCTGCACCTGGCCCCACGCGCCTCGACC
>BOPP01000246.1:347892-366980 GCA_017312745.1 Gryllus bimaculatus
ATATATATATAATGAAGATATTAAGTGAATCTTTTCTCAGTGAAGTTTATTATTTGCAAAGGGATAGGTTAAAATTATAATTAATAAGTATGACCCATAAAATATGAAAAGTTATACAAATTGAACGACGTAACACGTTCAAAACGCGTTTAAAAACAATAAAAAGAAAAATAATACAATATTCTAATAGGTTTTGTTATATAGACTACTACTGAAGGATATTTTATTTAAGAAATATATCGTCTATAATCTTATTTTCGTATCTATTAATGAAATTGATCCATTATTATTTGTGTTTTGTTTTCTGCTCTATTTAATGTCAATAGTATGAAAGAAAAGAGTATCAAAACTTATGTATAGAATTAGAGTATATCTTAGAAGTCGATTAATGACTTAATCATAATTGTATGATCCATTAGTTTTTTAGGTATGTGCTGTCTGCACGTGGCACAACATTCATTGAGTGAATGGCACATGTGGAAATGTGTGATGTCAAAGGTAAGCTAGCGTATCGACAAGCACATTAATCAAGTTCTTCAATGTGACTTTGATGCACGTGAAAGGACAAGATATCGATGGCTTATTTATCATAACAAAGCTGACTTACACCTTCAATACATCATAAATCAACGACGTCCTTTAGCAAAACGATTCAAAAGAAAAGTGCATACTGAACATTCGCAGTTCAAATGCGATTTCATGGGTAATTTTATGAGGTTATGGAAAGAACGATCTCTTAAAAAGATTAAAAACAACTCTTTCATTCGAAAAATATAGGAAGTCGTATGACACTCAAATAATTTAATACGTTAATGGAATATTTGCGAACATGAATAATAGAATTGCGAATGAATACCGTTGGAGAAATGTGCTATTTACGTCGTGAGAGAGTTTTTCGCTCTTTGACTGGAAGTTTTGAACGTAATACACGGCTTAATTTTATTTATTTAGAGTAAAAGCAATAATCAATCATTAATGGAATAAGTACATTATTTACGTCATTTACATAGTTTATTTATTTATTTATTTATTTATTTATTTATTTATTTATTTATTTATTTATTTATTTATTTATTTGTTTATTTATTTATTTATTTATTTATTTACGAATCTGCTAATTGAGCAAAGAGATAATTTTTGTTTCGCGATGTATATGAACCGAACAATCAAAGTGCTCACCCCTGTTACACATCCTCATCGTTTTTTTCTGCTCTTTGAGGATGTTTCACCTCTTGAGAGGTCGCTTGCATGACTGGTCAAAAACGAAGCTTTATGTGCTTTCTTTTGTCTTCAATGGTCTTCACTATTAGCTAAAAGAGAATGAGAAAAACCACAACGAAAACTTCTCTGTGGCTTTCCTCATAGACATTTGTTTCTTGCGACGAAAATAAGCATAACTAATCCTAATAGACTCAATCAAATAGCGGCACTTAATCATAATTTTCAGCGCTGCCTTTGATCGTTTCCTCAGATTTGTTCGAATGTCAATCAGTCTTAATTTAATAAAACCCTAGGCATTACAGATAGATCCAACAAGTTTTAGCACAAGGCAATACAGTAAACCCTCGTTAACATGTATTCCAAGAGACTGATATAATTAGTGTTCTTGTCGTAAAAATTTGTGTTATCTAATTATATATACATATAATTTGTTTGACAACGGATAAAGTCTTCAGAGTTCGTGTTAACGAGAGCTTACTGTAATTTGTCATCGGATAGCGTAAAGAACGTTTTAAAAAAATGACTCGGGTCTAATTTTGGTTGCTCTCTGATTTCTCTTCAAAGTTCAATTTTTTTGGTGTTTCCTACAACTACAATATTGAAAATAAACTTCTCTCCTAAATAATATGTTGTTCAAACATCTTAGAATAAGGTCATCTACAAAGTTTCGAAAATATGAGCAGTTTTCGCGTAATTTTTCATGAAATATAAGAAAGTTTTAAAACAATTATTTTTTCAAAAAGGCCCCAATTATTTCCTCAAATTTTCTCGTCTTATGTATCAAAGCACGGTAAAAAATTGTGATGGTTTCATTTTTACGAACTCGTATTTCCTTGAGATCGAAAACATTAACATTGCAAAAATACAATATTGATGCAAGTGATTTTTAATAATGTCTATTCTAAAATATTAGATCTGAAATTTGTTGACAAAAAAGAGATTTCGTGTAATTTCTGCTTGAAATGTACTATGAAATTTACATTTCTCAAAAATTGCTCCTGATTTTTCGTTTAATTTTTTTTCCACGGATACACAAAGGACTCTTATGAGTGGCGCAGGTCTCATTTTCGTTCTACTCTTGAATTTTGGAAAATTGTAAAATTTGGAAATAATACCAGAATGTATGTGATGCTGTAGAACCACTTGTTTAAATCAGATTTCTTGAAGGAAAATCCCGTATTGCTAATATTGTAGATTTGCAATGACAATTTTTTTCAGTTTTTGCCAATACAGAGAGATAACTACAAATGGGACTTGCGTCATTTTCATAAGCATAGTTTATTTTATTAGATAAAAAATTAAAGACGTGTTTTTAAAAAATACTTGTTTTCAAATTGCATATATTTCTCGCAAAAGTCCGCGAAAAATACTCATATTTTCGAAAAAGTGTACATGGCTTTATTGAAAGTTCTGTTTTTGAAGAAAAATAAATTAAACTTTTGCAATTTTCGAAAAAATCAGAGTTTGTCGAAAATGATATTTAAGCAATTTTCGTCCTTTGCACAATCTGATTAAAAAATTGAATCAAAAATTTGAAGCCAGAGGTCATGCTGTTTATCAATTTTTCAGGGTCAAGGACCCACAAAACGCGACTTATGACTACACAACGTGATAGAGAAAGTAATTTATAACACATGGGACACTGATTCATGCACTTTTTTGATATCGAAGCAGTACAAAAAAAAGTCAAACTAGTGATGCTACAGAATGGCACAGACTTTCCCGTATTAATTTTCTATTTCCTTTGGTCTTGGCTAGCAACACGAACTTGCCACAGACACTTGCACGCTACCAAATATGGGTGCTTTTTACCAAATATGGGTACTTTTTTGAAATTTTCTTAATTTTTCAGTTTCCAAATAGTACAATGGAAATATTATTTTAAGAATATTAAAGAAGAGAGAAACCGCGTCCTAAATAGCAATTTTTATTGAAAATTTTGGAGCGTTTTTTAGAGTATGGGGTTTAAGCGTCACTGTAAATACGAAATTTTGAAGATCTTTTTCACAGAATTTTTTGAATTTTTGAAAAACTTCATTCAAAGTAGTTTGAGCCACTTTAACTCACAAATGCAATAGTGTTTACAAATCCCTGAAAACAGACACATTCACGGCGTGAGATATCTTTAAAAAAATACATTTGTATAATTGTTGAAAAAACAAAAATACACTGAATTAAACTTTACATCATATTAAAGAGTGCAATTAGGACTACCTGTTCGAAAAGTATGAAGAAAAAATTTGGAGCGGTTTTTGAGAAAATGGTGATTAAGCGTTCCTGAAAATGCAGAATTTCGAACTTGTTTTCACAGAAAACGGTTGTTTTCAAGAAACCTTATATAACATTATTTAAAGCACATGTACTCATAAATATAAGAATCTGAACAAATCTCCGCTAATATAAATATTAACGACGTGAGAGACAAGTTAAAAATATTACATTTTTGTATTTTTCGAAAAATCAAAAGTATAGAGCAGCTTGCGTTTATGTATTCTTATAGAGTGCATTTAGCTCTATTCCTACCAAAAGCTTAACGAAAAAAATTGGAGCCGCTATTAAGAAAATCTTGTTTTTGTAATTTTTTAAAATTGCACATATTACTTGCAATATTGCGCGAAAATTATTAAAATTTTCAAAACAATTTACAGAACCATAATGAAAGAACTCACTATGAAGGACACATTTATTTGAAGAAATAATCAAATCTTCAATTTGGTAGTTTTAGGAAGAGGCCTGAAAATTTTTAAAAGTTTCGAAAATTCAGATTTTACTCTGTAAATCAGGCGCATGCCCTCTTTATAAGTGTACTTTATTCTTGCAAGAAATTTAAAGACAAAAAGTGGAGCTCTTTCAGAGGAAAATTTTGAAAATGTCCGGGGGGGTTAATTTAAAGAATCCCCAAATTTTGAAGAAAAGTTTTTAAGCACTTGGGGTTTAGCCAGATCGCCTGGGGATTATCCATTTTGGAAACAAATCATACGTGTGGTTTAAGCGCCAATGGTGTTCACAGACGGATGGTTGGACGAACGTTATGAAAAAAGGGAAGTTTTCGGTATCAGGGGACCCCAAAACTAGTATTCCCGTTGAAATCTGGAAATCGATTGTCCGCAGCATGACATAACGTTTCTCTATTCTACGTATATTACTCCGTATAGGCGTTTGTATACGGGAAATTAAAAAGACATTTCAAAGCGCAAGAAAACATGTACTCACTGCACTTATGGCCATAGTACACCAAGATGATTTTACGATAAATAAATGAATAAACTACCTTTACATTCTTTTCTAATTATTTGTATGAGTGTAGACAGTAATAAATCAGTATGTAATCCGCGGATAACTTGATGTGGTTACTCTCGGAGTGTATTACAACGCTCATCGGATGCGTGTCACCTTCATTACACTTCTTGATGTGCAATCCTATATCGTTGCTCGAAGACCAGCTGCTATACGGCGGCGGCCCTTGTTCCCTGTGCATCCACCCCGATTCTACCCGATTCCCTCCGCCCCGCCCCGCCCCATCGTGCGATCTTCCGTCTCCGCACTGGCGCAATTCCTACCGCCCTCGATCCTTCGCTACGTTGATTCTCGTCCAGTCTCGTCTCCTTCCATTCCGCTACAAATCGCTTGCATCGCAATGTCACGCCCCACTGGCGACACATCCGTTGTATCCCCACCCTGTATTCCACTTCACCTATGGTATCCCGGGCAAAATACACCCCGCTGCTACTATAACCGACTTAATACTCCCTGTTCGTAGCACACGCGCCACAAGACATCCTTGGGCCGATATATCAATGCGGCCAGTCTATATATAATATATATTATATATATATATTATATATATCTATATATATATATATATATATATATTATACGCTCGCACCACTATACATTCATCCCCACTCAGAATATAACCCCTGTCTCATCCACATACCTTCTCCCGCGATGTCACCCCACCCAGATATCACGCCTCGGCACTCGGCCGTCCACACACATCCCTGCCCCTATTCATCCCCGCTCCAACACATCCCCAACTCACCATCTCTTCACATATACACCGCCAGTTCGATAACGGCCTCTCCGATAACCTCCACCCCAACACATACACACACACAGCTGCCGCTCTCCGTTCCCGCTCGGTTCCGTTCCCGCCTGGCTCCCACACAGCTCGGTGGCGGTGTCCCCGCCGCGCCGGCCGCCGGCCCAGAGCCCCATTGTTCGTTGGCGCGAGGTCTCCGCGCGGAATGCGGAGCGGGGCGGGGGTGCAGCGGGGGCGGAGAGGACACGCAGGCGACGGGTGAATGACGGGAACGCCACAGGCTGTTCCATCAGTCGCGTTGGTGGCTGGTCCTTAAGGGTGTGAACATCTACAAAGCGAAACGGATTTACGAAACGGTTTCCAGTAAGAGATAAATAAATTAATCACCTAATTATTCAAACGAACTCAATCTTTGAAAGCGTATTCATATATAGACAAGATTTTCTGCTTCATATAAAATCATTTATATTTTTAAACAAATTTATATTTTGCATTTCAATTTTTTTAGGGAAATAATTTGTAGCTTATTTATATACTTTTGGAGTCGATTTATTACTAACTTCGAATTTTTCTGCGTTAAAAATCTGTCGATTGGTTTTGCAGTTTTGTATTTCAAATTTTTTCTCTGTTTTCCTTTTTTTCATCTTAAGATATTCAACTAACATAATTTGTAAATATTGTACTATTTGGGCCCTCCCCATATTTCTGTATCACTGTTAACTCGATCCACTGTTTAATTTAACCACAAAGTTTAACGACGTTTAGCTAATAAATTATTCAAATACGGGTACGTTTACATATACATTACTAGTAGTTGTAGTACGAGTAGTACTAATGTAGTAGTATCCCAAAGCAGAATGAACGTGCACAAAAAGTTCGTGTTAAGTGGGTGTGTTGGATCGTCTCGTTCCGTTTTTGGAAACAATATCTCAAAACGAATAAAATAGTAGAACTACAGTCAAATATTTAGAAAGAAATAAGAAGCAAAATTATTAGTTAAGACATTGAAATTAGTACTTAAGAACACCAAGAAGATGGTAGAACGCACATTCTTTAATGTGTCGAAATTATAATGTAAATCGTCATAACCGGCTTCTATTAATCTCAGCACATTGCAATTGTGTCTATAGAGAAGTTAGTGACGGCGGTGTACTTGATGGCGTTTTGACGACTGAAGGAAAAGGAATATGAATTATTGGTGGCCCCAAGCGGTTAAAGACAGCAGTATTAAAGGTTTATGGACTTGTGTGCTTGTGGAAGCAAAACCAATGTGTCATTCCCATTCAATTGAAAACGTAATGTATCCAATTTTGACACAGTTATGTGTAAATCAGTTAGCTAATTGAACTCTTCACAACCATTTATAATTTACCCGCTAAAAAGTATTTACCTGAAATTCTAGCCCGATTCATACCTCTTATTTGTTGAGGACCTGAAGTACTGAAGTAATGAGAAAACGTGTTTAGTGGTGTTCTCAAAAAAATTCCTGATGCGGAATCTGGAAATTAAAAAATGTTTGATGTCTGCAATCTTGCAGAATGTCAAATGTAAATGTTTTACATAACGCTGATGGAAAACGAAAATTGTAGACATTAAGCAAAAACCGTGCTAAGTGCTAAAAATGGAATGCCGAGATAATTAAGAAAAACTGTTTCAAAGCTCGTGGGACACGACTGATTTTGACAGTGGTGACAATTTGAACTCCTAAGAACGGACATTTCAGTTAGCTCATTTTACTCCGCATTGCTCGTGAAACTTACCACACTTTTCAACAGGAAATGCAAATTTTCATATTTTGGCACTTAGCCCCGGTTTCATTTATGGTCTACAATTTATTTACAGCCTTTTTCAGATGTGAAGTAACACTGTGAAGTTAAAATATTCCCAAACCTCCATTATATACGATTACTAATAAATTCGAATTAACGTTAACACAATGTTTCACGTTGTTTATTATTAATGCATCTAACAAATTTTGTAAATTGCTCCTCGGACTGTGACTGTCATCTTGATCGGATTTCTTATTCAGGTTTTCTTCCTCCATCCAACAAATGCTTACTTGGCCTCTCCTTCCTGCACTAAAAGTACCTTTCCTACCTCCCCGTATACTTGCAAACATATTTTTGATTTTTGACGTTAAATGAGTAACCTTTTTTGACGTTAAAATAAAAATAAATCGCTTGTTTGTAAACAAACAAATATTTTCATGTTAACGTGAATGAGTTCATCACGAATGACGCTTAAAGCAAAACAGCGGACAGGCGCACGAAAGGCCGTGCTGAAAGCTTTGGGGAGCGAGTCCCAGCGGCGGGGGCGGGGACACCGGCGGCGGTGGGGGCGAGCGGACGTAGCTTGTGCTCCAGCGGAAGTGCGCGCATGGGGTGGGGGAGGAATTCGGAGCGCTGACAGTCCGGTAGACCTGGGAAGCTGCGGTGCAAGGCTCTAAATGCTGGAATGCGGCCGTGGACGTCCAGGTCGACGAGACGACGGAGCTTTCCAGACAACGTCGTGCCAACGGCTTCGATTTACGGTGCATTTCATGTCCAGGGAAGGGGGGGACTTCATTTCATACGATATTCGATACCGATACGTTCAACAGAGCAGAGTATCGATACGACGCCATTAAAAGTGAGATATCGATAGTCTTTATGATTACTAACTTATCCATTTGAAATGACCCATCCAGGTAGGTTGCACGCGTCTCTAGGCCAGGTACGTTGCACGAGCACTTGTATGCTATTCAGGGCCCGAGTCGGTAGGCTGCACTGTAAAACAGTAAACTGTTATGACAACCCATTTATTATGAGTCTATAATATAGTTCCTCTGTATTAATACTGGAGTTATATTATATTTATTGATAACAAGATATCATTGATCATAGATGCTGACACCTATATTGAAAATATGGGGACGGAAAAGATCAATTTGTCATTCGGGAAGGAAGCAGAGAAAACTTCAATCCATTTCAGTATATGGTGAAAATCATCGTTCTCCAAAAAGGACCTTCAAAGTGGTTTATCGAAGCCCTGTTCAGAATAAGAATATTTAAGACTCTTAAGACAATAATGGCAAGGAAGATCTAAATTACATTATGCAGTACCACGCTACCAAATTATAGTAGGAAGCTGAAGATCTATTCAACATGACGCGAAAATTGGTCATTTAAATGCCCATTACACGAATGAGATTGTGATTTCTATCGCATCCTAGAACGGATATTATATTCAGTGTCCACATTCCTGTATAATAATTCCTTTTAATTATTTAAAGGAAAACTCAATATTTCAATATAGTATTCTATGCTACATTTTAATATTTTTAATGATGCTACTTCAACGCTATGTCCTCCAAAACAGGGTTAGAATTCTTATATACTATCGAAATAAGTTGATACGTTCTCTATATCAGTATTACGTTGTTTCTTAGGAATGCCAAATACCAGCAATTGGAATACTTCACAGACAAACTTTGGACAGAAGTATATGGTTGAAGAAAAGGAAACACCAAACAACACAACTATTCTGTTTTCTTATATATTTTTCATATTGGCTCTTAAGCTAATTGACACCCTGTTTGCCCTTGCACACGGAAATGTTTGTAGTCCATCATCACCCCCGTAATTTGAATCACTACAACACAGATCCTTTCCTCCGAATGAACCCTACACTACCAATGAATCACTGTTGCCGCAACGCTCCTCCCCGTGTAGAGCATCGCATCCTAGTCTCCGAACCCATCTCAAGGCCACTCCTCCCGAGTTTTTCCCCCGCGAAGATGGACGAGGCGGCCGGGCGTGACAGCGTCGGCCTGCCTGCAGGGCCAGCGCCGGGTGTGCCGACAGAGGCGGCAACATTAGTCTCCGCGCTGCCTGCGAGCTCTGCCCGGGGCCGGGGCCGCGTGCAAGTGTGACGTTTGTACTCCCACTGCAGTCACCGCAGCCTCTCATCATGGCCACTGCCCTATCAATAATCCCCGAGAGAGGCTGCGACTCTCAAAGGAGACATTACGAGGGGAAGAATGGGCCGCCTCCGTCGTCTGGGCCGCCGCCCCCGCCGCCCGCGCGCCGCCCGCCGCCCGCCGCGCGGGAGGTCAGCTCCGCCGCTGGCCGACAGAGAGCGCGTCACTCGCCCCATTCAGCCCCCAGCGATAATTGTTCCCGGCGTTCGACGTATTTATGACACCTGACCGCCCGGTGCGGCGGAGGCGGCGGGGGCGGCCCACGCGGACGCGCTGGGGCCCTCTGGAGAAGCTGCACTGGAGACGGCGGCAGGGGGGAGGTAGGAGGGCGGTGGTTGCGCGGCTGGAGATGGCAGTGCTTGTGGCGGCGATGGCGGCAGATGTGATGGTAGTAGCGAGGACGGTGGTGAACGTGGTGGTGTCGGCGGCCATGAGGTTGGCAGTGGTGTTAGTAATGGTGGTGGTGGTGGTGGTGATGATGGTGGTTGTTGTGGCGGTGGGATGGCGGCAGCGGCGGTTATTTGTCTCGGTGGTAATGGCGGTGGTGATGACAGCGGCCATGGCGATGGTAATAGTGGTGGTGGAGGCAGTGGGGGTGTGATTTGTGGGGGTGGTGACAGCTGTGATTGTGATATAATAGTAGTAGTGATGGGGGGTTGGTAGTAGTGGAAGTCAATGGACGAACGAGGTGGTTACGGTAATGTGATGGTTTCAGCCGTGGTTGTGATGGCCGCTTTCTCTAGGCCGCGGTGGCAACATTCACGGAAGCAGCAGTTGCTTATGGGGGGTATGTGAGGGAGTTGGTCGCTGTGGGACACTGAGGCAATTGGAGAGAGAGTAGAGATAAGCCCCAATGCGATATTTTGAAAAGTTGAAGAAAAATAATTTTTCAACTCTTTCGCTACGGCATTGACTGCATTGTCAATGAGATCAGCCTGAGTGGCGTGGGTGGGCGGGGTGGAGAGGGCGGAGTGGACGGCGTGAGGGAGTGGGTAGAACGGCGGTGGCTACGGGTTCATCGGAGATAGAATGGGTGGCGTCATGATCGGCGGGAATGCAGAGAGTGGCATAGGAGGCGTGGGCGCTGTAGGTGTAGTTGGCTGCAGGGGCGGTGCGAGTAGCGGCGTGAGAGGTGAGATGGTGTGATGGGACCAGAAGACGTCGGTGTGGCTGGAGTTGATTGCTTGGACGGCGTGTGCAGTACGGGCAGCCAGGTTGGGGCGAATGGCGTGCGATGTGTCGTGAACTGCTGGGCAGGGACGAGTAGCATGGGAGTCGCGGGAGGGGTTGGTTGCGTGAGCGCGCGTGGGCTGCATAAACGGGTTGAGATTCGTGGATGGCTTGGGGGATGTGACGTGAGCAGCGAAGTGAGCGACACTTGAGGCGTGGGAGGTTTCCTGCCGTTAGCTTTCTCTTTCGTCACCGCCACTGCAGAAGCCTCCACTTCCAACATCACTTCTGTCTTGGATTCTGCCTTTGCTGTCCCCCCTCGCTGCACACTGTCTCAGTCACTTTCCTAACCTCCCTTTCCCCCACAGCTTCTGCCACCCCCCACTGGCCCCACCGCCTCCGCCGAGCACGGAATGTCTCAAAGCCCGCTCCTACGTTGTTTCTCACGACTGCCTGCATTCAGGTGCAGCGAAAATTGTGCCTCAAAGGCCACCGAAAATGCGTGACGACCGGCGAAGTTGAGGTCGAACGACCCGTGAAACGTACACCTAATGACCAATGAGTAGAGCCAAGATATTTGTTATTTTTTTCTCTTTTGTTAGTTTGTAATGACAATTTGAAATTTGCATTTTTAAGCGTATTTGAATAGTAAATTGAACATTTTTATTGATCCAATGAATTCATACGTTACCTACTTTGGTGTTTCGTCATATTCGGTAAATTTTAGATATTATGTTCATTTTTGTCAATTGTATCTAAATTTGAAAAATAAATTCTTGGTTTTCATTCGCTTCCAGAAATATTCGTAATAAATATAAGAATTGCAGTCTTCATAAAATTCATCTGTAAAATTTATCTTTTAAGTAATATTGTCAATAATTTCTACTTCAGATGCCCTGTGAGATCCAAATCGTCAGTATAGTCAATTTGTAATGTTAAAAACCCAGAAAGACATTCTTGTCGAACAGGCAGAAATAAATCTTTAAAAAAGGTTAATTGTCGACTTTACTCATACGAAAAGTAAGCTATTGCTTCTCAGCTACGTAATTACTCTCCAATGGAGACATTGCTCAAATTAAGTGTAATTAATCACGTTCTTTATTCATACTGTTTGAAGCAATTGCTTTGAAAACTAGAGAAAGAAGTAATAGCTAATTTTTATTCATATCACCCAATATCTTTCTCTCCTAGAAAAAGTATCTCTTTATCTTCTTGTATAATAAAATCATAGATATATAGTACTAATTACTATATATCAGTGAATAAAATACCATTTTTATTTCACATCCCTCACCTGCCTTCATTTAATAACTTTTTTATGATATAGCGTTTTGAGAGATGTAGATTTTAAAGATGAATATTAATGTGTACAAAGAAGGGGTGAGTGATTTAATCACGATTAGTAGAACGATTATTTTATACGATTTATAGAAAAATTGAAATCGGTAATTTTTATCCCTACTAATATTCACATCGATTAATTTTTCCGATTCTTAGCTTGATTATTTTAATTCAAATATTAATTTTCAAGACATGCAAAATATGAAAATACATCTTTTCTTTTGAATTTTAGTAACTGAAATCCTCGTCTATTCATCTCTCTCCAAATGCAGTACATAATAGAAACTTCCGCGATTAATTTCATGATAGTAATACTACTAAAATGAAAAGTCACTATATATTGTATATTCTAATATTTTAGTGATGGCATTATATACAGTATGAAATATGAAAGAGACAGAATTTTCATTTTTCCTAGAAACGAGCTCGACCAAGTGCATCATTAGATTATAATTAATGGTAATTAATTGTAATGTTTTAAGTTAATTTCCTAGAAATTCTACGACTATTTTCATTTTAAATTTGATTTACAGTCGTTTGGCTCATGACTACGTCTGTGGAATGAACATTATTTAAATAAAGAGTAAAAAAATATGATCAATTATATCGCGCCGTGCTTCTAAACCAACGCTTAATTAAAACGCTTAAAAAGCTACTAAACTATTAATTAATGTACAAATTAAAATTTAATGATTTTACGCATTACATGCGAAAAATTAATTGATTACATAAGATTAATCGATTAATTCAGTTCGATGAATCGATGGATATTATCCAAATAAAAAATCGTTGATTAGATATTAATACATTAATATTTAATAATCACCCATTCCTAGTATAAAGTATATTTATCTCTTGACTATTTTATTTTTAAGTATCCCAGTCTATTTTGCTAAAATAAATTTCGTGTATCAACAAAAAGAAAATGTAAATATTTCTTTCTACCAGCATTACCTTTTCTGTTACAAAAAATCGTACCCGATATGTCACAAGAAATTTTCCACTAAATTAAGTTTTATTCTATTATCAATTTATAATTCTGTTATACAAACAAAAGAGCGTAAGCAAGTCGTTTATAATGTGGCGTTATAGCATTTGTACAAAATTGAAAACTCGCTCCGAACGTCGCTCGTTTTCAAAACATGTACTCATGTAATAAAGCTTAACATTATAAACTAATTGCATAACCTATTTCAACTAACTGACCAAAACGAGTGTCAATGATCTAGGTCCTAGGAGTCGTCAATGGGCGGTTCTCAGTAAGGCCTCCAGGACTCACACTGGATGTTCACTCGCAGTTTTTGCCTCAAACAGACAACATCCAGCTTCTCTTCATTTTCATCAGAGTGGGGTGCTTTCCAATAAAAAATTTTAATCACTTAACACAAATACAATACAAAATTGCTTTAAATATTCCTTGATAATTTTGTGGTCTTCAAACTAATAGGTCTATAGCAGTTGTGGTTCTGACATTTTGAACTTCAGATGTTCTTTGTATGCCTTGGTAAATGTGCCCAAAATACGTAGAGGGTTTACCTACAAAACAAATACATTCAGAGATAATAGAAGCACTCAAACACTATTTTATTGTAAGCTTAAATATAATACTGAAATTAAAAAAATTTTAAAGTAGGATATGTTACCATCCATTTGGACGACAGTAGGGTCTGAACGAGATTGAACACTTGATCGATGAGATTGGGACAGATTGATCGGCAATGGATATTTGATATGAGAGCATTAATGAACTCTGACCAATAAACATGACGTCATCTTATTTATAGTAGTACGTTCCTACATTATAGTCATGTCATCTAACATTGCGCGACGAAATATTAAGCTATTGAAAACCTTTTGCTTAAATTTCACATTAAATACATGAAATCTCCATCATTAATACTCTAAATTGTTTTGTCAGGATAAGAGGTATATTTACGTTTACTATTATTCGCAACACGAGGCTAACATAACCATGTATTTCGCATACAGGGCAAACACTGTTTCATTTACCAATAACGGGTACTGTCAACTTTTGATTACGTCTAATTTGCAACTTACATTTTATATATTATAATCAAAATCAATAACAAATCGTTCGGAGATCATTTTAAACTACATATTTCTTGTCGATGGCTGACGTAACATTTCAATACAAGATTCGTTTACATTCAGAAACATTAAATGATTGTAAATAACAGGTAAAGAGACCTATACCGAATGTCCTCATTTCCTGTATTCAAATCAGCTTTGCTTTCGAGCTCTTCACATTATTTCGTCCTTTATTTTATTAAACAGACAATTTCGAAAAATCATGTGAACTCACCACCAGTGGCAATACAGAGGCTACAATTTTCCATCCCACGAGCGTATACCTATATTCAGAATTCCCAGAGCACAGTAAGTGGCAACTGGAGGAGCGGGTAGAATAAAGAATTCGAAAGAACAGGTCACAGTGACTATTCACATTCCGGGTCTTACCTCCACCTGTAGCATTCCCTTTGTGCATATTATGAATTGCGTGCTGCATGACATGTCTACAACTGTTTATCTACTTTATTTCATCATGCAAAGTCGTTATAAGGAAGCACACTCAATATTTGATTCATTGACGTTTGTGATAATGTAGTCCGACAGTGATCTTCTATGTACATGCGTATGCAGTTAAGAGAAAGAATAAAGAATGCTGTCGCGTTATTGTTTGCACGACATTCTTTCGTATTTGCATATCTGACGCTATCTTCCCCATTAGCCAGTGCATTCAGATTCTTTGTTACCGTCTCACACAAGGAATCTTAAAGTACCGTTTCTTGTGCATCACTATCATTATATAAAAAAAAAGTTTATAGGTACATTTCCTGCTTCTATTGCATCGTTTCTACATATTTAGTTTGTAGTGACGTGTTAACATTAATAGAAGAGTAAATAGCAAATTGAAGAGAAGAAAATAGCAAATGAAATTACAATTTATTAGAGAGCATATATGTATATCTACTGAATACTCAATATTATTCACTTACGAAGTTGATCGCCAATAACATATAGTATTTCTGCAATATAATGTTATGTAATCCAACGTTCACTACACGACTGTATTCACTTTCGCGAGTATAGTTTTCTTCACTTTGTAGAAAATAAAATCGATTTTAACGAGGTTTACTGGTTTAATGGTCGTGCCCCTTTCGACCAGATCAGCTCCTGTTGCAATTGATTATGCAATCGTCAATGGGGCACTTATGAAAAAAAGCCGAAACGGGACGCACCTCTCGGGGAAAATAATGAAGGATTATTGGAAAAGTCGTAAGAATTAGCTAATGTGTTTGAGAGAAATATCACATTTCACATCATAAAAATAGCTATTCAACTGCATATATTTGTTTTCCCTTCACATCATGAATTAAAATAATCTAAATACGAACATGCTCCACCAGAAGCCTTTGTGTTTTAGATTTAATTACTAAGGAGTGTTATATGTTTGTCATACATTGCTGAACTTCGCTTTCCTAAAAGAATAGTTTGTATTACTTTTCTACTGGCTCAATTTTCAAACGCTTCTTCTTCAAAAATGCTCATTACGACAGGTAGGTGGCTTACATTGTGAGGACAGTTTGTGCTTGTTAATGTACCTTTGTAATCACCCTTTCATCTGTCGTGAACAACCATTACAGCTCGCAGGACGAGTTGTAATAATTGAGATGGCTCTGAAGCCATATGAAATTAAGGGGACATGTCTACGTCTAACAGAGCTATGAGGAGGTCACTAGCCACGTCTATCAAATCAGCCAAAATCAACAAAAATAACTGATAACAATATACATTTCGCTTTAGTTTGAAATTGGTGAGATTCTTTTCTTTCGATATCGGGCACTGGATCTCATGCGGTAGCACTGGTGGCGGCAGCGGCGGCGGCGCCAGAGTGGCTGGCAAAGCAAAGGGGGCATCCCTTCTTCCCTTCTGCTACTGCATCGCAGCCTTCTCTACCTCTCCTTCGCTTCCTCTCTTCCTTCGCCCCCTCCCTCCGGCCGCCGCGCCGTGCTTTGCCCTTTCGCCTGCAGCCCTTTCTTTGGCCGACCGCGGCAAGAGCCCGTTGGAGCACATGTGCCGCCGCCGCCACCACCACCGCCGCTACCACCACCACCATCGCCACCGCCGCCGTCGCCACCACCGCCACTACCGCCGCCGCCGCCGCCACCGCCGCCACCGCCACTGCCGCCGCCGCCGCCGCCGCCGCCGCCGTCGCTCATAGGGCAGAGGGAACACGCCGAAGGGGGAAGAGCGACGCCCCGCTGCCTGAGGGGAGGAGGAATGCTGTTTTGCTAATCCGTTTCGCTTACTGTAATAAGCTTCTGCGATGGTTTGCTGGTGCGCGTTAACGTGTGATGAACTCCTCGTTTTTAAAACACCAATAAATTGGAGACGAATTCACAAAGAACGTGGGTGAAACGTACTATTAACTTTACGCTGACAAAATACGAATGAATTAAATGCTTACGGAGATTACTGTGCAAGTACAACTGGCATCATTCACTTCGCCGAATTAGCGTTGTTTTAATGACATTACTAGTTCTATTTGAATTTCTGAATATAGTTAGGAATTTCGCATAATACCAACAATACCCTACTAAAAAATATTAGAAGTAGTAGGAATAGTAGTAATCAATACTATCCTACTATAGTACGTCTAACGTGTAACACTTTTGACAATTCCAGTGTAGGGTTGTTGAAGTACTAAAGGTGGGACTGATGAATACACATGAAATTATAATGTGAATTATGTAACAATACAAAACACATTTATCACATTTTCCTCGGCGGAGGATATATACACATAATATTTCTGCTCGAAATAGCAATAACTAACATAATTGCACCGACTTGAATAAGAAAGGTGTATTTACAATAAAGTTTGAATTACACTTCAGTTTCAGTCTCAGAAAATGTGCTGAAAATGTTATTACATGTAAGATCAATTAAATACCTTTGCTTATCGATTTTATCATTTTTACTTAAAGAAGGAACTAAACCCGTGGTTCTCAAACAGACGGTTTATTCCTGCATGAGTTCTATGATACCTTTTGTAGGGAGGCCTACATAACGTACACTCACTTACCGGTCAGAAGAAAGGTTAACTTTCGTTTACGAGTTTATTTTGTGTAGTACCACCGTTTTCAACCATACGTTCATTGTTACTACATTCTTATTTACATAGTTTTAATAATGGCTCAGGATTTTAAAATACTTGAATTTCGTTTAAAATTTAAAAATTATTTCATTAAATAAAATCTTCCTGCTCTAGATTATCAATATATCCTGAGCATTTATTGCTTTACATTTTTCACAGCATTAATATCACTGATGACGTAAAGATTTTTGGCAAATTTATGCACAAAAATGCCAATACAAAAATGTTTTATAGTTGTTCTGATCATACATGAGTTCGGTTAATTAATAATGCTATGAATATTCGAATAGATTCTGAAGAAAAAAATCATTATTACATCCTAAATACTACTTTATTATTAACTACATTCTGTTGTCGGGCTCCATTGGAAAATAGGCAAATAACAGTACAGCGTAAGGCATAAACAGCAATTGTTCATTAAATTTAAATATCTACCAACCCCAATTTCAGCAGAGTTTTGTTTGAATATTACATCACTTAATGCGTGATTTAATGCCACCGCTAGATCCTCATAAACTAATATATTTTTTCTCATTTTGCGACGTGCGTTTTACGATACAGTTCATCTCATCACATATTTTTCGACGAAAAAATGAACATTAGAAAAAGAAAATCTAGGAGGGAAAATATTAAAAATTATAATAAATGTTGGAAAGCAAAGAAAGATGCATGCAGATCGTATACGAAAATCTATTGTCGAAACGTGAATGTGCAGATAATCTCAAGATGAAACAAATCGAAAACAGCGTACGGGAACATAACTGTCAAAGAATTACATATTGCCGCATCCTAACTCATTTTTTAAACAATTTCTCACATTTCATGGATAATTCTTTTTCGAATATGAGTAACCCACCGCATATACCGATTGCGACATAAGTTACAAACCAAACACGGCAAACCAATAACGGCATAATCTTACATGAACTCCATTTCACGGAATGAATAAGACTGTCGAAACTGACCTCTCACGGTTTGGGCACGTAAGGGATTGTAAAGATTAAAGTGGTTGCTGACAAACTCACGGACTTTAAACATTTCAAGATAATTAATTTCATAGAACTAATTTCAAATTTAAAGAAAATTCAATAATATACGGAAATCTGTAATAGGTGCCGAAACGTGCTACAAAATATAGCCATTTGTAGTGTGCGTAACCAACGTGTTTGACTATAAGTTCATTCGACCGGTGTCGACAGTTCTTGCGTTGTTTTAATTTGCATGCCAGCAATGTTATTATTATAAAACTATAAATAAAATACTTGCAACCATGGGAATATTCAAAAAATTGTTTTATATACAATGGATAGACGTTAGTAAAATATTTTTTCTCGTCAAAGTAAGGTTTGACGCAAGTGACAGTGAATTATATTAAAAATACACGGGTAAATATTACATACGTTGTACTCAGGAGATGCTCAGCACTCTCGTCCAACAACATAAGTTTCTTTGGTAAAAGTACTGAAAATATTTACCAAATAGCGAGGAAACGAAAATACCACATAACACGAGGCTATCGAACATCGAACGCATAGTACCGCAATGTAGCTGGTAGCATGCACAGTGTGGCTAATTGAGAGCCGAGGAAAACCGCAGGGAGCTATTACATGCTGGAGAGTCATTAACAGGGCGCGAAGGGACACACACCCTGAATAAACCCCTTCACCCCTCGCAGCACCCGGTTTCAGAGATCAATGAAATTATAAGAGCATTATCGCGTGCCAGCAACAGACACAAACATTTCAAGAATATGCAAACCCCCCATTTTTACAGAGTTCCGTAACACATTCTCAGGTAATTAATTTTGTTTTACATACTGGCGAAAACCGCTGTTGTAATAATTAATCGGAGCGATAATTTGTACAAAAGTGTAAGAAAAGCAACAGTTCACAGCAAGAGAATTTCCCTTGCATGATTACGGCACGTAAAGCGTTGGGCTCAAATCTAACACTACACACAAAACCACACACACACACACCAAAACAACAACACATACATTCACCCACACTTCACAGCACCACCCTTTTCGATGATTGGCACTCCCTCCGCAAGCCCATTCTCCCCAATTCGGGCGGTGTCTATGTTCACACGTCGCCCCGACTCCTGATGCACGCGGACGGTGAGAAGAGACGCGGCCACGAACCCGCGGCCCGAGGCACGGGGCACCCGCCATCCCT
>BOPP01000246.1:375782-422021 GCA_017312745.1 Gryllus bimaculatus
GGGCGGGGACGGGCGGACGGGAGGAGAAGCAAGCGGTTGGCGTTAGCGAGACCGGGCGCTGGAGAAACCAGCGTTTATTGAGCGATTTTATGGATTTGCATGGCGAGGGAGGCGGCGGGGTCGAGGCCAGGCGAGGAGAGCGAGGGCGGGGTGAGGTTCGCGGAGGGGTCGGATTTAATTGGCGAAGAAAAAAGGGCGCGTTATGCCCGGCTGTGCGAGTGTGTGTGCGCGTTAACAGGCTGTTATTCCAAGAGATTCCACTAACTCAGTTGGCTTCCGCAACTCGGAAGTAATACGATATGTTTCAATCTTGTTTCCACACTGTTCTTCCCCTAGTTTATCTTATCTTTTTTGTCTTCTCGGTTTATGGACGCCAGAGTTTGTTTGAATTGGATGCTGACTGTTTTTTATACCCGAAAAAACTTGAAAATGGTATTTTGTACGGGTGACCCTTTGTTTAGGGAATGTGTCTAATGTTGTCGCCTGTTGTTGCATAATACTAATTTGTTTTCGTAAGAGCTGGAACTTGATAATGCTAGTCACAGCGTTAGCAATGCTTCAGTCAACGTTAATATCTTGAAAAACAAAAAAGGTGAATTTCTTACATAAGAACAAAGATTGTCATGATAAATAAAAAAAGAGGATGTTTCATATTTTCTCGACAATTTTGTCTTCAAGCAATTCAACACCTTGCAATATGCTATTACTCTGAAGATAATTCTCAGTGTGATTTTCAGAGTTAATATCTTAAGACACAAAGAAAATATAACTCTAGAATAAGTTGAATTCATTGACGTTCGTAGATCAAGTAGAATACATAAAATTGTTATTCATGTTGTCCTAATCAATTTTGTTCAATTTTATTTCTTCCATCTTTGAATATCATCAGAAACAAAAAACAAAAAAACATCGTAAACAATGTCTTTATTTTTTATTTATTAATATTTGTTATATTTTAATATTTGAACAACTGTGTATTAAACATTGGTGTAGAATTTAATTCTATTTAATTTTGCAACGTAAGTACGATGTCACAGAAAAATTGTGAATCTACTTATGTTACAATGAATTCTTTGAAAAATAAGGTGAATTTCAAAAAGAAAATAGTATATTTTCTTACTTAACATCAGTGGAATGGTTACCACCACGCTACAAAATACTAATTAAAAGAATGAATTTTACATTATTAAAAGTTGCCTTAATCGTCAAAATGGATGTTCTCTATAAATAAAAAAAAATCAAACAGTTTTCATTGATAACGGCTGGAAAAATAAGATTCTCATGTAGTACTACTACAACGGGAATTCAAACACTATTTCCGTTCGTAACTTCTGGAAAAATAAGATTCGCATGTATTATAAGATTCACTATTACAACATAAAATTTGGGAATGAAAGAAAATAACTTTAAAGCTAGGTTTGTGTTTCGTAGTGTCATTTCAGATTGTAGTTAAAGCATCCACGAATGCTCCCATATTAGATTCGCAAAGTTTCAGCAATATTTGATACTTCACATATCTGAAGACATCAAATTTGTACACCCCTGTTGTATTAGTAAATACGGAGTGAGAGTCTTTCGAGAAATATTAGTAGTTAGAATGTTTTATTGTCTTTAAAAGTCAAAATAAATGAATTTATTTTGTGTGATGATTTGATATGTGTTCAGACAAAAAAACTGAAAAAAAAGTGTATTTATTAAATAGACAATAATAATGAGTTTCTTTTGCTTCACGTTATCTGCGAGCAATTCTCACCAAATTAATTCATAATCTCGAAAGATTTTTCAACGCTAGAACAAAGCCGCCGACCAATAAACTTTCCACTGGTGCTATAAATTAAATATTGTATATTTCTACGAAAACGGATATAGCAGATCAGATAACGCAGTGAAAATGATTTTGTTATACATACATGGCCGGGAAACTAATTTGAAAATTACGTGTAAAATCAAATGGCAATCTTCGCGTATTTTCCAATTCCTGTTCTCATCGCTACTCGTGCTCTTGTTCATCACAGTCTGATTGCAATGAGTGTCAGTGGAATAGACATTTTGTCTTCGAGTATTCGTTCATTGTCTCAGATGGTGTAGCGTTTCTTGGCTCAGCTTGCGGATTCAAGGCAATGTCATGATCATATAGAGGCGTTTTCGGATGTGACATTTAACATTGTGCAGAGGCACAAAAAGAAATTAAAGGTAGTCTATGTAATTTTGCACCCAAGAGATTGAAATGCGAATTTTGGTATTCGATAGATAATATAGGGGCGGACGTGATGAAATGTTTCATTGGTGTTTACAATACTTTCGCTGTGGTCGAATTTTAATGAACTAGATCTTTCAAAATTGCTCTCGTTGATGTAACGTCACCTGATATGTTGCAAAACGTGTTTTCATTCGGCATCAGTCGCTGAATTTGATGTGATCCCTAAAACGCCCCAAGAACCACAATTAGTTTCAGGCGTTCAGACATCTCGGAATAAAGCGTTCTTTATTGAAAGCAATCTGAATTCGTCGATGTAAGAATCATATTGACACCTAATTCAAAGGGTTATTTCATCTTACTTTATCACGGTGCGTTCATCTAATGAAAATATGGAAGGTTCCAGAACTCTCTGCAAACCATTTCACGTGTCACCTTGTTTTCTTTTTACCTATTTCACAAACGCAAAATAAATGAAGTAAATGCTTTGGTCTCTAGATTTTGTCGCTATAAGATTAATGAAATGTGTGTATATATTTATCACAATCTCTTTCTCATCCTTGCACTACACATGAATGGCCTATATTGGTTCTGGATGACATTGTAAATCCTGTGTATTAGAGAATAATGTGAAGTCAACAAAAACCTAACGTTAAATATGAAAAACCTAATATAACTTTTTATTTTATTACACATTTCCTAATTAATTTTAACAACTACAAAATCAATAAATTATTAAAATGTTATAATGTAGTTGTTGCTATAGTTACATGCAAATGAAGAGTTTGATTGTAAATATGAGAAAAAGTTGATTTGTGAAAATGAAACACTAAAACCCTTTTCGTGTCAGCAAAGGTAAGTGAATATCATTACAGATCTTTCAGATAATATTGTGTGAAAACATCAAGGGAATAGAAATTCAAATAAAAATGTTTTATTTTCTCTTCACAATAGCTATCGCCGCGAAATGCGAGATTGGTCGTGTTCCAGGCAGCCTACCTCTGCAGAAATAATTTTTATTATAATTTAGACAATGAATGTAAGGAGGTTGGCCGATAATATGAGAGGAATTTTCAATGAAATCGGTCCTGTTTTCTCACCATTTTTCGTTGGATAAAAATTACAAATATTACATGACACTCCATTCGTAATATTATTTAATAGTTGACGGATATAAAGAAAATTGTATTATATCTCATATCTAAATTAAACAGGTAGTATATTTGTAAGCAATTGTCGTTTAAGGAGGACATTCGAATAAACAAAATTGTTTTTGCCCTCAGAAACGGGAGTGTTGAAAGGCTTTGAAACAATGATAACATCATAATTTGTTTTATTCGCCTTCTGTTGTCTCTGACCATTTCACAAATGGTTCCATTATATTAAGATCTGTAATTATAAAAATTCCATTGCAATTTACAAAATTACGAACGTTCATCGTTAGGGCTCCGTGTTGACACACCTACCAGTAATCTGACCTACGGTGGGCGGCGGACCTGATGCGGTCGGGCGTCAATTGTAGAGAAAAGTATTTCTAAATAAATCTGAAGTGCAGATTTATTTTCGCATTCTTAAAATGAATGTCAGACGAAAATGTATTATTTTTTTATTATAGGTACACTGACTATTGTCATTTTGAAGCAAATACGAGATAAAAAGTGTACCAGAAATATCACTGGCAACGGCTTTTAAGACAAATTGTCTCTTTTTACAATTACCTTATGATAAATGAACAATATTAAAGCAATTTTACTCATAAATGAAAAATTTATTATGAAATACTCTAACCCTACATTTGATTGGTCAATATTATAATGGTCGATTTCTGTGTTGCCTTTCTATTTCTTGGGGTTACGTTGATTCATTGATATTAAATTTAATTTAATTTTCATCGACTTAAACCGAATATTACTTAACGATTTCAGTTCACAATCATAATTCTAATATTTATGGAAGTCCAGAATACCAATAGTTTATTTTAATTGTGCAGCTCAATCTATACAAAAGTTGTCTTTGAAAACAACAGAAGAAAACATAGCAAGCAGATAACATAATTTGTACTATTTTTTATTTAACATAGTTACTACGATTTGAAAGGTCAAAATAGTACATCATACAGAGGGGTTGGCTGGTAGACATAATTATGATATTGCATCCCCCTCAACATTAACATTTCTGTAATCATTAATGAGTTTTCTAGTTTTGTAACGATTTCTTATTTTTATTTCGATTGTCCGCAGGTTCCCGCCGTGAGAAACCCCGATGTACCTACAATTTGTTATCTGTGTAACGAAGTTCATCCAAGTGCTACCTAACAAAACGGCATTTATAGAATGTTTCTGGTCACAGTTTGAACATGGCATATCCTTCATATCCAGAATACACATGAAAATTCTACGTTGGAGAGGGCTCACAATGCGGCGGAAGGTAAGATGCATTTCTACAAACGTTTGCATATTGTGGCTCATATCCGTTTACAGCGACAAATTCCCCGATATGAGGGACCACATAATGTTTAAATTGAATACCCAATGATAAAATGATTTGCGATTGACGTATGATAATATGAGTATAAAATTCAAAATTACAATTATTTTATTAAACAAAACATTTGATGAAATAATAATGAATAAAACAGTTTTCGAAGAAGACAGGCCACTCCATTTCTTTCCTTTGGTTAAACGTTTCTTCCTTAATGTTTCGGTTTTAAGGAAATCATTATAAGAATCCATCTGAAGAAAGAATTTTGCCTCAAATATCAATGGGAGCACAAATTATTGAGCAGAGATGTAAAACAACGTGTATTTTATGAGTTTAATTTATTGCCGTTTTATAAATAATTTTATTGCCATTTATGTTGATCTCAGAAGCTAGTCTCACATTCTATCTTCCAAAATGGTCCATTTTTCAGTCTTAAGCTTTGTAGGTTTCTGGTAATCATTAAACCATTAAATGTTTCCCCAAATACAGTGAATGTTTTCTCCTTTCTGGACGGAAACCTACTTCTATTTCCATTCATCGGACTTACGCACTCACATCAATATAAATGGTTTGCATCAATTGTGACAATTACAGAGATGTCAAATTTGGTCTCTTCCGGATAGTCGACACTTTTGGTATAACTATATCTGATTATAACAGAGACCCCAATATATAATCACGGTTTACAATATTTTCTTTACTTGTTTTCTTGATAAAAGTTTCCAAATAAAATATCAAGACAATCATAATTTAAGTGATAAAAAAGTTTTCTTTATTTCCTTTGATTAAACTGCACTTCAGCTACATTGGTCATAATACTTTCAACAACTGATTTGTATTTCTGCCATTATTTGTTTATTTTTAAAATTCATAGTTTCAAGACCTATTAAATTACTTTTTAGAATCTTATTCCTGTGTAATATGATTCTTAATTTCAAATCTTCACAAATGTTTGGTAATAATGAATTCGATATACTACTACATACTATAAAACAGTACAATTTTATGACGATTAAAATTAAACTATGTATTGTCTGTGGTTGATAAAAATGTTCTTTATTAAGAGCGTATTCACATTTCGAGAAAGTGAAATTGTGGAACTGTTTGCGCAAAAACCAATACCATTTTTAGTGATTTTCCTCATACTTACAAGATATATTTTAAAGTTTTATTTTACTAGAATTTATGAACTACGAACGCTTTCTCTAATGAATCGTTTGAAGAAGAAAAAGATACTCTAAGCATTTCTGAAATAGTTAAAAACACTTCGATTTGTTGAGGACATGTGAACAATGTAAAGTTAGAATTATTCCAATACGAGATATTACACCGTTAACATAAAATTTCTTCACGATTTATTACAATTATATACAAACATCTACGAAAATAAAAAGTGTAAAAAAATGGACAAGATCAAAAATCAAAATCCCAATCAAAAACATTAGATGTGGCAATAAACAGAAAACTATCAAATTTTAAATCCTCATGTTATGTAAACTTTATCAACTTGTTACTGATATTCGATGCTGGATTGCAATTTTACCACGATGGTCTAAAATTATATTCTTTGAATTATTTTTTTGTTGGTAATTCAGAATACCTGTTTTAAAAGAAACATAAGAGGAGAGCTGTGAAGTATTTTATGTCGTAATTATAACTGTGAAGTGCAACAAATCGAAATGTATATTCAAAATAATTAACTTTGCCAAATCTACCAAATTGTTCTTCACCACACAATTATTCTACCATTATCAAAGATCAGTGTACCAAAAAATAAGATCAAGAGGACACCAGAACACTAAAAATCCTGTACAGTCAACCCGATTATCATAAAATGAACCACTTTCCGAAAATCGTAATAATTACTCGCATACTCGCAAGTTAGTTCCGATTTCCAAACACACACCCGGATTCCAAATACTCACAATACACGCCACAGAAATATTTTTACCTTCAAAGAACTCGTATAATATTGACATACAACATTTTTCGGATTTTGGGCTTCCTGACTAACTGGGTTGTTCCTTGTTTCCACTCAGATAATATATTATTGCTCAAATACCATCCTTTCACATTGCGCCGAATTTCGTTTTGTTAAATATAAGCATAATTAAAGAATAGAAGGTTTGAGCTTCTTTGAAGAACGTAAGTAGACATAAATTTCTTCATTAAAGTTATACAAAAAGAGATTCCTAAGAGTTTTGTTTAGTTTATTATAGTTGCGTCGACAACTGAGGTCATTAGCAACTACTTTAAATACTTAAATAAATCTTTACAATATATATATATATATATATATATATATATATATATATTTATTGTGTGTGTGTGTTTTTCTGAAACTCATGAGCAAATGAGCAAATAAATTTATTTGAGCCAACATTAAAAAGGTTTGCTAATTGATGCGTGGTTTCTTAAATTATATATATTATTACTATTATTATTAATATTTATGTATTTACAACTATTAATAATTGTAAGCAATATCACTCTTTGAAAGAAAATAACTACATCTACTATCCAAAAGAAAATGTTTTATTTTATTGAAGCGCTAGTTACCACTTTTGAAGCATCCTGAGTTCATATCGTATTACGAATACCAGGGTGCAATAATGTATATAGAGTTTATTAACTTGCTCATTAATTTAGCCGCAGAATGTCTCCACACGCACACACACACACACACACACACACACAAACACATATGCACGCGCACAAACACGTTTCGAGACGCCCCGCCATCGGTTCTAAAATTGTTTAGCGCTATAATTCGCCTCGCCTCTCTATGTCTTTGGCGGCGGGTTCGCGCGCCGCAAATCCGGTCGGAGCCGCGGGCAACGGCGGCGGTGGCGGTGGAGTCGGCCGCGCACGCCTTAGCGGTCTGCTGATCGCAAGGCGTCGGCTACAACTTAATTGCGACGACGTCGGCGGCAGCCGCGTCGGCGGAGTCGCCGGCCGGGCGGGGAGGCGGGACCGGGTCGAGGCCGGGGCCGTGCGGGGAGGGAACGCGGGACCGTAAAGACGCGGCCGCGCGGGCGGCGGACGTCAGCGGGGCGGAGGAACGGAGGGGGAGGGCGATGGACCCCGCGGCGTGGCGCGGCTCGTGCGTGTCCGTGCGTGCGTGGATTCGTGCGTGGAAAGCGAGTGCACGGGTGAGGCGCCCGCTGCTTAGCCGCAGGCTGGCGGCGGTGGCGGTGGCCAAAGGTTTGCAGGTTGTAGCGCGAGGAAGGCCCATACGCGCGAGGGGCGATTGCGAAAGGAATACCGTTTATGAAAGGAAACTGGCGGTGCTAACCAGCTCGAACGTTCTCGCATTGTTCTGACTTTTGCAATTTTCAACGAAAATAAGACCTGTGGCATTTGTTTAAAGAAAAAATTTGGAGTCTTTGAGTATTGTTTTTAATTGTCATAAAATCAAGAAGAAATTACCCGATAACCTCTCTTTTTTTCTGCAAATTATTGTTCCTAACCATTTTTAAAGCTCAAGTGGTTTAGACGTATTTCATTTAAGTCATCTCTTTCTTCAATGCCGTACTTTTGCAATTATTTTATTCTTGTTGTTGTATTTGAAATTTTCAAAATTACAGAATTTGCCGAAAATAAGACCATCAACATTTTTGAACTATCTATCAAATACCCGAGAAGAAAAATTAAAGAAAAAATTGAAGAGATTTTTGAGAAAATAATTGTTTCAAAATTGCCTGTTTTTCATGAAAAATTATGCGCAAACTACTAATAATTACACAAAAATTCGCAAATTACCTGATTTTAGGATTCGTCTTTGAACATCCAATTTCATTAAGAAAATATATCAACCAGTTTTCAATACTGTTGTCCAATACAATAAGTTTTGCACTTTTGACAATTAGGATTTCAGCGAAAATGGGATTATATCCGTATATTTCAGAGAGCATGCGAATGTTTGGTTTGTATATTGCTGATTTCATACAAGAAATATGTGATTGTTACGTTATTTCTTACAATGATATGTGCTCCTTCAAATATTTTAAAAGTAGTAGTATCTGCAGTATCAAAGCTGTTGCCTGAAAATCGAAGCACTTTAGTAAAGGCGCATAAAGAAACTTCTGAATGTGGAGCAGACAGTGGAATCAGAATAAATCAACATTTTATAAATCTTAGTCATTCTCGACTTGACGACATGTATTGTAATTGAGGTTGATGGCAACATTATTCTGAAGGTAAATGTTGATTACGTCCATGTATCTTGGTGTACGTTTGTCAAAAGAACATTGTCTACGATGCGTGGATTTTTATACTAGAACATATTCTTATCCTGTGATTAATGCTCTACTAATGTATTTCCGGCGAGAATAGAGCGATACTTTAACTTAAGAAACGTGAGATTAAAGCCGCACTTCAATCACGTTTAATTAAAAAGTAATATATCCGCATTCAAATGCAGCTCAAACCTTGCATAATACCACCCTAGCTACATTATGTAATGAGATCCTCTCACATTTACTCAACATATTCGAACATTCCTCATTCGAACCTAAATGAAAACGTATTTCCTCAAATTACAGCGTATTGAATACGAATTTTCTGAGTTTACGAGATAGTCAGAATGAAACTCGAATAATAAGGATTAAGCTTTTTCGTTTTTGAAGCTAATATTTAGTTCACTACAGTACACAGTTATTACTCGTATATTGCATTTTACATTACATTCTTTAGGTATGTTTGATGATGCTGATCGACAGTGCTAGCAACACTTCATGCCAACCGCTACTCACTTTTGTTCGCTAGACTGAGAATTTTTGGGTTTTATTTTATTTGATTTCAATAAAGATAGCATGATTTTCTGTTCCTCATTATCTACAGACCTGTGGCTAGAGTATATTTATCCATCATCGAGACAAGGGCAAGGCCAGGGCAAGACTAAAGAATTTGGAGTGTCTGAGTCTGTTAAAGACAAAATTTGCAGCCGCGAAATGAAATACATTTATTAATTTCCTATTGTTAATAAAATATTATCGAAATATTTATTACTAAATATAAACTAGCAGGATGTTATGCGCTTTTCTATACAATAGAGGGGAGCTGTATGAAGTCGTGCGCTGTCAGCGTAACAGTCCAAATCCGAGTAGGAGTTTTTAAATGATTGTGAACTGCTGAAATTATTTATGCGCAGATTATTAGAAAAATATATATACTTTCTTTGACGTTATTCTGAAATAAATTGCAGATATGGTGATATTAAAATGTGCATTTATTTAGATACGTAAGACAAGCGTAACTGTCGTATGGAAAATTCGTATGTATGATAGGTGCCATGTGTGCCATGGGTCGTTCACAACATGTTTTATACACTTCGAAATAATTAAGTTGATATGTTATTATAATAACAGATTTGATTGCTGTTTTGAAAAGTGGCATCATCTTCCACGCTACGAGGCTGATTATATTTATTCAAAATATAGTTTTCTTTAACATTTTATGGCAATGAAATATCTCAATTAAAAACGTTATAAATACCAATAAATCGTTGTCTTTGACGCCGTTAATTGACAATGCCTCTAATTATATTTGGAATGCCGCCAACAATAAATTATCAATAAATCAATATCTATAGATCATCAAAAAATACATTTAAAATTCAGCATTAATTAAAACTTTTTAGTAAGATAACATGCCCATTGCACACTGCACCAATAGCATCCATTGCAAAAATTCTGGTTGCACAACTGGTTTTAACAATTCTAAATTTAATGACTGAAGAAAGGGGTTTATGAAGCTACAGTATCTCCGTAGTCGAAGACACATTAACATATATACTTTCTAAAAATGTTCAGTAGTAACGAACACCATTCAATATATCGACTCAATGCGTTTTAAATATGTATAAATCAATAAAAAATAATTTTTAAGTAGAGTGTAAATGAAAAATTCGTATGAGTATGTCAAGTTGGATGCACACTACACGTATAGCTCCAAAAGAACCATTTGCACTACTGGTTTTAACAGTTCTAAAGTGGCAAACATTACCTAAGAAGAGGAATCAGATTGCAATACTTTTCTACCCACCATTTACCTGTATAGTTTCTTGGTATTTAATATAAAACCTAGCTGTATGTTAATGTGATTATGATTCAACACGTTTTTTCAGATTAGGTGAATGTTTCAAGATGTAGCACTCACATAACTTTTTTTTTCACACGTGTGAAAGTATGACCAAAGCATTATCATGTAATTTAGATATTTGTTTAGACCCTTCGTTGCTTATTTTTTTTATATCTGTACATTTATTTATGAATTGAACAATTGATGAAGATTCCTAAAAATGATTCAAAATTTTATGAATTAATATTAAATAAAAAACAGTCTGCCCGATTTGATCTAATTATTACGAAAGGGTATAAAATATCTATCGGATATCAAACAACTTCATACTGAATGGATTTAAGGCCTACTAGTTGCCTACAGTAGCAAAAATGCTTCTTAACAAAACCACAGAACATGTTTTTTTTTAGGATCACGCACATTACAAAGCAACAACAAATAAAATACTTTCGTATAAAACCGCAATGAGTTAATAATGTTAACAAAAATATTCTTCGTGAATACTGCAATAGCATATGATATACAGTACGTGAACATGTCGTACAGTACGTACACGGTATAACAATGTATTTATTCGATTATTTATTTCTTTACTTAAAAAACAGCATCAATTGTATGTGACTTTTGTGGGAGAAATATAATTTGATCACGTTTTACTTTGAGCCCCAGATTTCCTACCAACTCTTTGGTACGTAGTTGAATGATAAGTAAAAGTACAAAACATTATGGTTTGCAACACATGAAGTCGACATTTTCTCTCCCGAGCGATAGAAAATTTATTTGCACCGGTAACAGAACGGATTTGACTTAATGGTATTGCCAATAAAATATCACATTTTCTCACTTGCTTTACACCCGACAGCAACTAGCAAAAGGGGAGCTCAACACAACGTGCGCAAATTGAATCTATATTTTCTATGTCCAGAAGTAAAAGCAGGGATCAACTTGGCACTTGCTCATTCGCATACTTGTAAAAGTTGCAACGACAAACCGCCAAATGTGAAGAGCAAATATTTAATGGCGGTCGGGCTATTCCTTTGAGCTTTGCTGTGACATGATGTTCGCGGTGTCGTAAGCATTGACCTACTGAATATGAAAATTCAATCCGGCGGGATAGGCGGAATAACACAATCCAATATTTACACGTTTCAGTTAAAATATCAACTCTTTGATTGTTTTTGGATTTTCACGATTATCTGGGCTTCTAATGAAACCATAGACCCTTTCGCATGGTCACAGGTGCATAGGTTTCTTTCCTCATCTTGATCAGGTTTTCGTCCAGTTTCCCTGATCCTCGAGCAAATGCTGAGATGGCCCCTTGTTTTGCTTCTGGATATAAATGTAATTTCAAATTAACTTCTCCCCATTGCACGTCACACACAGTTTTTAACTGTTTTTAAATAAATAAATAAATAAATAAATAAATAAATAAGTAAATAAATAAGTAAATAAATAAGTAAATAAATGAATAAATAAATAAATAAATAAATAAATAAATAAATAAATCAGTTTCTGAGCGCATTAGGAATTAGTGATATAAATTGTCCTCTACATGTAAGGAAGTAGGCGTCACACAGGCAACGTTACTCTTAAGAAGGTATCCTATGTACTGTCGTTGGCACTTAATAAGATTTACTGAAATTTTTTGAATTTGATGAAGATATTTTGAATGTAGGTGTATTCTTTTCTATTTATGCATCGACGTCATAACCAGCCATTTATTTTTGGTCATTTTGGATAGTTGCAAGCCATTTATAATTAGTATGAACATGCAAACAAATTTCTTACTCCAATTGTAGATCAAGAGATGAATTATCTAACTTCTTATCTATATTAGAAGAACATTAACTCAAATGCCTCTGAGGAAACAAGAATATCATATCGTTCTTTCTTGTGCTCTGACGACTACTGTTTCTGATATTTTAATAAACTTTCCGTGACTCATTTCAGAAAGAAAGTTACTGTAGTTCAGGATAGAAGGCGTATTTCTATGACATTTTCACCCTCACAGTTGATAACTCTTTAAAGCATTTCAAACATATCTTCTAGAACCCTAATCCATAGATGTTTCTTTAACGGGCACATTTTGGTGTATTTATAATCTACTACCACAATTGATTCCGTATTTATTGCATTTTTTCTTACAAAATTATTTTATTAATACCAGGGTTAGCTGTAAGAGAAATATTCTTCCGGATATCTGTAAGCTTCTAATTGTCTTGGAACTCGTAATACCAACATTGTGAAACGGATTTACTAGAAATTTTAATTATGGTTTGGGATAGGTATCTCATATAAATGTATTTTTTGTCGGGAAACCTCTAGTCTCCGATTTTTTTTCTGAAAACTTTATTTTACTTGTATGTTTCCATTACATCCTGTCACATTTAAAATTTTTCCACTACAGAGCTCGTTAGCAACAACCTACAAGAGCGTGAGCCATTCAATATTCTGTTAAGTATATGCTGTAGAAAACTGTGCAAAAATTGAGGTATAGGATCAAGTTTGTTCTTGTCTGGTAAAATACTCTGCGACCTACGTGAATTATTAGCAATTAGCCAACGCAAATTCTACGATTTCCTGTGAAATTCAGTGAAGTTATTGATCCAGTTCGATGAAGTTCGTTGGTGGATGTTTCATGGTGGTCATATTACTTTGTTTTATTCGTGAAATGATTATGAACGTATCGATATTAATAGCTTACATACTATTTCTTAAAGTGTAAGCTATAGATATCAGTTCCTAATCAATCTCCCACTAGCTTAAACTTTAACCACGAGAACTAATGAGAAGGAAATTAATGGCTCCTTGAATCTTACCTGTTATTTCTTGTGAACAATTGACTTGGATTGGGTTGGGGACCACTTCCTTACGAATCCGCCCTTTCAGAGTTTCAGGATTACTCTTTACTCTTCTATGAATAAACTGGATAAGTTAGTCTGTACCTTTTTGCCATATGTATGCCTGTAGACCCTACAATAATATTTAGTTAATGAGTATTCAGTGTTCAATGAGTGTTAATGTTCAGTGTTTGAGTTTATGTTTACAACTTGTGAGTTTATTGGTTGTCAATTCTAACAAGAATCTGTTTGGGGAAATTCAACATTCATTACCTCGCTCTGTAGATTCTTTTGCAAAATTTTTTCGAGTGTTCGTGTGTCTATTGATAAGTATTTTTATGATAAACACCTGTATAAGAAGCGTCAAATTGAATCTCGGAGACTGACATGTAAGGTTAAGGACCAGCTGTTTTGTGAACAGCACAAGAAAATCTTAATAATTACTCTATTAAATTAATCGTAATAATTTTCTCTGTATTTACAAGGGAACGAAAATTCAAACCCAATCTATCTAATAAAATGGTATGTTTTTAAATGCATTTATGAATCAGATATAATCTTTCTATTATATTTGTTTCTAAATTACAAGTATTCTACGTTATAGTATTGAAATATTTTCTTACTAAAATGTATGAAGTTTCATTAATTTTTTGTTTTCAGGTAATATTTTAAGTTGAGAAGTAGCAAATAGATCATGAAAAATATTTTAAAGACATGCGCTACAGACTTTGTTTTTAGAAGGATTTCCCAAATTTTTTGCAACTATTAAAATAAGTAAACAGAGGAGTTTAAAGAAGGAAAATTAGCAAAAAATATGATAAATACTATATTACTTTATTCGTGTGGATTCTGGAAATAATTTTGTAGGAAATTAATTGATTGAAATTTAAAGGATTTATTTACTTGTTAGATATAATCAAATATCCTTACATTAAAATATAAAAATATATTTCTTTTTATTATTATCTAACCGAAATAATGACACCAAAAAATTGTATAGATGACTTAACATTAGTACTGTAAAAGTGAATAAGAAATAATATTCATACAAATATCATTTCTTCCCAATTGAAAAATACAGCAATATCCTCATTTCTTCGAAATGGAAAAATATAGCAATAAAATCTTATTTACGCATATGAAGACCGCATGTATGTAAGAATATAAATCGCACATTATCGAGACGATACATGTGAAATAATAGAATTTCACCGAGGAAAAAGAGGAGACACATTTGTTGCTGTATATTCCGAACTCACCAAATTGTGGGTCCTAGTGTTGATGTGGCATTCGAGGAAGGAATTTAAAAGCAATTATTAATCAGAAAAAGTAGTAAATGTTGAAATCGTTTTACATATATGAATTGCCTCGAGTACAAAAAACACACAATTATACCGATTAAATATTTTGGGCAAAATAGTGAAGTTGAAACCCGTTTTAATCTGGACAAACGCACGAACTCTATTTCCAGCTTCACCACCTGTCGACGTCACCACAAACAATATCGATGAGAAGAAAAAAATCATATGTAAATTCAACAAGCAATAGTTTCCCTTACCGTTTTTCTTTAAATGGACAATGCTTGTATATGTATCCAGATTTCTCAGTTTTCTGTTTACAAGTCGTCTGCTGCCCCTTTACAGCACCCTTCTTCCGCAGGGAGTATGAGACAGTTGACTAACACCACAGAGCTTTACGTCCCTACACGCCCCGCGCTGACAGCCGTCGGTTGATCATCGCACTTACTTTACCATTAGCTTTTCGGTAGCAGAAGAGTTCTGAGTCCACTACCAGGCCAATGGCACACGGTGGCCGAATGTTCTTTCGAATCTGATTTGCTGTTAATGCAACACACTTGTGACACCATTACGACCAAGAGAGTATATAAATGAACCAGATATCTTTATTACATTTAACTAAATTCATACTTACATAACAAAATCGTGATTTGTACCACTAACCTGCTACAACTCACACGAGCCCAAACTGATGACTACTGACGTCATTTATGCATAAGCTTGTCAATTCGTGCAACATTTATTTCACACCACCTTAGTAAGACATTAATTTCCTCTCCGTGTTGAAATTAGCCCTTGGAGTAAAGAACAAGAACTGCTTCAACACTCTCGCTACTATCAGCGCTCCCGCCTGCACACCGAGCGGTGTCGCGGGTTGGTGGAAGCAGACATTCCAGGGCTATCGCTACGTGAACTAGGACGCCGCGGAGAAGGGAAAAAAAAGTCGCAGAGAGCGAAGTTAGCAGCCCGCGGCAAACAGCTAGTGGCCACTTTTGAAGCTCCAGTTATTTTTTTGTCCGGTGCGAGCCGTGTTTGTGTATATGACGCGGCGCGGAGTCGCTGCCTCCGCCCCCGCCGCCCGCGCCGCCCGCGCCGCCCGCGCGTCCCCAGACTGGGGCGGTTCCGAGGCGCCCCGCCCGTCGCAACCGCCTGCCTTTTTGAAATCCTGGCCCTCCTGCGACCAGATCAAACGTTCGCCTCGACCGCTGTTTCCGGAATGTTTCGCCTGGTAAACGAGTGACGCGTGGAAAACGTTTTCGATTCGGCGCGTAGATCCTTTTGCACGTGGAAGCTGCGGCTCCGCCTCGCTGCTTCGTCTTTTCAGGACGCCGCGAATTGAGGGAGGGTGGGGTGGCGGGGGCGGTTGTACTGAGGCGGGGGCGTCGTAGAAGAAGAGGAAGGCGGTCGGGCGCAGTAGAAGACGAAGGCGGGGTCCCCGCCGGGGCCGCTAGCGCGACCGGTAGTGAGCTCGGTAGCAGGAGGCTAGCTGAATCAGTGTTGGGGTCTGAACGGTCAGGAAGGTCGGTCGGTAGCGGATTCGGTAGCTGAAGAATGGAAGTCGGGTAGTCGGTAGCGGAGTCGGTAATGAAGTCGGTAGTGAACTCCATAGCAGGGTCTGAAGTGGAGTCGGTAGCGGGGACGGTAGCAGGCTCAGTAGCTACGATGGTAGAGGAGTCGATGACGAAACCGATAGCGGGGAGACGGTAACGAAGTCGGTAGTGGAGACGGCAGCGGGAACTGAAGTGGAATAAATAGCGAGCTCGGTAGGTGGGCGGTAGTGAGGTCTATGGCAAGGTCTATAGCGGACGGTAGTTGGAGTGAGCGGAGTCTGTAGCGGTGATAGCGAAGTCGGTAGAAGTGTCTGGAGCGGGGTTGGTAGCGAGGTCATCGCCGAGGTGTAGAGCGGGGGCAGGAGACGGGTCGGTAAAGGGATCAGAAGCAGTGTCGAGAGCAAAAATGAATGGGTCGACAGCTGGGGCGTGAACGGCACGGACGGACGCAGGAGACAAGGGTGGTGGCGACTGCAGCGGGAGCGCCGAACCCAAGGGGGGGGGGGCAGTGTCTGAATTTGCAGAATATTCCGCTGGTTAGCTGGCCGGGTCGTTTGTTCGTCCGCGTTTTTTCGTCGATAGCGGCGTCAGTAGCGGAGTCGGCAGCGCGGTCTGCAGTGATCTCAATAGCGGGGGAGAGGGGGGCAGCGAAATCGGTAGCAGAGTGTGGAGCGGAGTCGGTAGCGGAATTGGTAGCGGGGTCAATGACGAACTGTGGAGCGGGGAAGGAAGACGGGTTGGTCACGGAATCAGAAGCGGGGTCGAGAGCAAGGACGAATAAGGAGAGGTCGACAGCGTGAGCGTGAGCGCCGCCGAGAGCGTCAACGGCACGGACGGGGGCAGGAGGCAGGCTTGGCGCCGGCATGAGCGCGAGCGGCAAATATCGGAGACTGTCGTGTCAGATTAAGGCCCAGAACATTTTTTGTGATATAGGATATATTAGTAATTACATTATTAAAGAAGTCGTAATAATTTGTTCTGCATTATACATGAGAAAGAAAATTGAAAACTAATGACTCCAGCCAAATGAACTGTTTCTAAATGCATTTATGAAATTCTTTCTATGAATTTTTTTTTCTAAATTACAAGTATTCTACGTAATACTATTCGAAATAATATGTTAAAATAAATGTCTGAATTTTCATTAAACATGTCTTAAGACTTGTTTTAAGATATTATGCTGCATTTTAAGTAGACAAGTTGAAAACTGGTCATGAAATGTTTTCAAGTCATGCGCTACAGACATTGTCAATCGCGCCAGGGTCGGGGCGGGGCGGGGATTGGATTTGTAGCATTTTCCGGCGCTCCGCTGGCGCGTTCCGTGCCGGGGCGTTTGTTCGCCCGCGTGGTGCGGGGAATGCGGCGGGGGCGGCCACTCAAACGCCGCGTCCGCGTCTGGCTTCTTTTCGTTTCGACGCGAGTCGTGGCCGATATTTGTTTGCACAGCCTCTGTTTCACCAGATCTGCTAAATATGACATTTTTGCTTTTATCGGGCGCGTCTTTCTTTTAGCTTCCTCGGTTGCTTCTCTAAGCAAATCGAGTTTCAGTGACGCACTACGTATTACAGGAATACATTGTGACATTCTTCTATTCTGCGTTGCAGACCGTTCCAATGGAGGGCGTCTTCACCTAACGGATATCGAGGACTGAAATTGACTTAACTTGTTCTCGGGGACTGAATAATTTATTTACCAAAAAAATCACTTGTATACAAAAATAAGAGCTTAACATTCAAACTGAATGAAGTATAAATTTAATTCTATAATTGTTCATAATTTAATATTGTCAGATTGAACGAAAAAATCAAATCATCGCTCCAGTTAATTCATAAGTAAATTGCTGAATAATTATTTTCGTTATTATTATTATTATTATTATTATTAAAAAATTAGTTAATATCTCTTAAGGAATATCTTTAAGCAATTCATATTGCGCTTTATTAGAAAACTAAAACAGCTAAAATTAACATTATATGAAAATTAATGTACCCATTAATGAAATGAAATGGTTCCCGATGCGTGTTGTTTTCACAGATGGTTTATGTAAAGAAATATTATGCGTACTGACTTCAAGGGACATTTGATAGCAGAAACAACATTAACACAATGAATAAATTTAGAAATATTTTAATTCCTTCAGGTTTAGCTATTCTTACGCATTTTTTCAAGATACTAATTGGTGTAGAATGACCCTCATCACCATCAATTCCGTAACCCAAAACGACACTCGGCTCGATTACGGAGTTATCAAACGATGTGGAAGTACCTCGAGTCACGGACAAAACGTTCCCGACCCTGACGTAATCTCGCGGCCCATGACACTTGACTGATTAGTCTGTTTTGTGTTTTTGATTAGATCGAACCTAATTGTTTAACGCTTACATACTTCAGCTCGGTCGATTGGGTTGTTTCTTTCTTTGTGGCCTGTCATTGGCTACTTGCTACATGACCTGCCCTTCACACGCGTCGCCGGCCGAGCGGCCGGCCGCCGGCACGCTTGAAATCGAGAGATCCGGTTCAATCGTTTAGCGTCCTGGCGCGCGGCGGGCGGGCAGACGGGCCGGCGGGATGGCGGCGAGCAGGCGAGCTAGTGGGAGGGACGGCGCGCGAGTGGAAAGCAGAGCGGGCGTGAGAGCGAGCGTGACAGCGATATCGGAGTGGCTAGTTGGGTTTTGAGAGTTGGTTACACTGCTCTCTAGATAGCTGACTTCACAGTCGTCTGAAAGCGGGAGGAATTGCAGATCGGGAAGTTTGGTGGACCGCTCTCTGAATTGCTAGGAGGGTAGCTGGCTGGAAAGTTAGATAAGAAGGGGTATGGTAAGTGTCACAAGGGGAAGGGCAACGAACTGGGTAACTGGAGGGATAGAGGGTGTCTGGAGGGGGGCTGGAGGGCTATCGGGCGCGATTGCGTGGGCGTGATAGCTGACGGGATAGCGGGGAAGATACCAAACTGGATAACGGGCGGTATAGCGGACGCTCGGTCTGGAGAACGGTCGGTCTAGCTGGCAGAGGGCGTCGATCAAATTGATGATGGGTGAGCGAGCGGGCGGCGCGGCGGCGCGGCGGGCGGTGCGGGCGGCGGGCGTGCGTGCGTGCGGGCGGGCGAGCGGGCGGGAAGCGGGCGGGCGAGCGGGCGGAAGCGGGCGGCGAGCGGGAGCGGGCGCGGGCGAGCGAGCGGGCGGGCGAGCGGGCGGGCGAGCGGGCGGGCGGGAAGCGGGCGGCGAGCGGGCGGGAAGCGGGCGGGCGGGCGAGCGAGCGGGCGGGCGAGCGGGCGGGCGAGCGGGCGGGCGGGAAGCGGGCGGGCGAGCGGGCGGGAAAAGGGCGGCGGGCGAGCGGGCGGGAGAGCTGCGCGACGACCCGCCGACACCGCCGCCAAGGCATGCGGCTGCCCCCACTCGCGCCCCTCCCCGGCCCCATGTCGCCTCTTTCTGGCCCCCGCGCCGCCCGGCCCGGCCCAGCAGCTGCTCTTCAGTTTCCGAGACTTTCGTGTGACAGGGATCATCTGAGCTTAACAAAACTACAGCGCGGTCCCGTAAATATATTATACAGGGTAAAGCTCCCCTTTCTTTTGAAAGACACGTGCATGTTTTATTCCTGTGGGAAGAATGTTTGGAATATATCAAATGAGAAGCATAACAGTACTTAAACGCTTTAAAAATTGAATTAAGACACCAAAACGGATATCAAGTGAAATGTTACAATAGCATGTTCGCATCAGATACAAAACATGGGCATGTATAATTCTTCTTGATTTGTCACTAAGAAACCAGTCTCATATTGTAGGTGGACATTTTATTTATTCGACATGCAAGTGCTCTGACATCTTTGTCTGAAGAAAGTGCTATGTCAAAATTTGTTTATTCCTTATACGCTGATGAAATGTGAAAAACGTACTAAAAAGAAACTAAATAATCCGACTCGTACATACAAGCAGGTGACCCCGTGCTTCCAGTACAATTACACGATACGCATGACATCATACCTATAATAACACTTCTTAATCATTATTGCGAAATTTGTAGAACATCAGCAACCGCTAACTGTCTCATTTCGAAGAAATGGTGAATAGAAAGTAAAATTTAATATTGGTTACTATAAACAAATACCAATTATCAGATACACAATATTAAATTGCACTGAAATAACAACTAATGACACTAATTGTGTAAGCTAATTACTACAGGAATTGCGGTTCATAATCTACGTTACTAATTCCAGCTTGTTCAGTTCATTTTCACAAAGAAAAACTAATTGAAAATGAATTCTTGTGAGCGAGATATTTTGCAACTATGAAGACAGAGTTTCTTTACTTCTTTGTGCTATCTGAAACCTTACAACACATGAAACATAATTTCCCTTACGAAACCAACGGAAAATTCTCTAAAAGTGTTAGGGATAACTAACAAAAACCTCTCTTAATCCATTGTTTATCTTGAAACGATATGACTGACGTGCTTCAATATAAGTAGTTAATACATTAATGAATAAATTCTTTAAAACGTTTTTCTTCTCTTGCAGTTTCCAACGGAAGTATGAAGAAATAAAAGTGGTTATTAGGAATGGAACTGTGAGAACTACCGGCGAGAAATGGATGATGCAAGAGACCTATTTTTTTTAAACATCCTCTGCAAAACTGTTCTCCGTTTCACATGATCCCCCGAAAAAAAACAGTATATTGCCAACTCGCATTTCATAGAAGGGTAAGTAAATATACATTTCTTGACTTCGGAGTATTTTTATGAATACCGTGCAACAGTACTTTCGTGCCCAATAAGAGGCCACACCTCGAATTTTAAATCGATGCTAGGTAGCACGCGCTGTTTTCAAGTTTAGAATCGGCAAACACGAGATAATACTTTCAAAAAGGAGGAAAACACGGGATATATTGAGGTGTTTCCACATGTTAATTGTGTGTTTAAAAACTGTTTTAAAAATTAAGTAATGAAAGTTCTGAGGAAGTGCTATAATAATATGATTTTTTCAAATGTATTTATTTGTCGAAAGGTAGAAAAAATATCTAGCATGTATGGGGGATAAAATGGTTCATTGTCCAAATCATGCAAAGAGAGAATATTTATATTGCTGAAGGGAAACTGGAAGAACGTCCTATGGACGTTTGAATCATTGAAAAGAATGTATAATTTAAAAGGGGGCCACAAGAGGGTACTGAATGTACAAGACAAAGTGCAGTGTATACACATGTGTTATTACATTTAAAAATTTGTCGTTATTGATTTTGTATCGTCAATGCATATTCTACGTTTAACATGCACATTTTGTATAATATATCCAAGACAAATACAGTACTAATTTTTTAAACTCTAAAGGGGAAAACGAATTACTATGGTATTAGGTTATGAAGACGATGCAACTGAACTCTTTCATTGTTTATATACATTTATGATATATCAGTTTACAAGATGCATTGCAACCAATTTGAATGCCAGAATAATTTCTAGATCTAGAACTGATTAAACAGGTTCCGTTAGGATTTGAATGCCTCTTCGTAAATCATTAGGGTTCGTTTGAATGAAGCAAAACCGTCGAAATTTCAGTTTCGAAACTCAAACCATTTTGAGGAGTCAACAAATTCCAGGATTTTGAAATCCCATTCCCATGTGCTCTACCTCGCTGCGACGGAGCCGCCGAACCAAACGCAGCCGGACGCGAGCGAGATTTCCGCGGACTCGGCAACTCGGCGGGGCTGACGAGCGGAGCGGAGAGGGGGCGAGGCGGAGAACTGGCTCTTGCCGCGCCGGCCGCGGAGCCGCCTCCCCGCCCCGCCCCTCCGCGCCGGGCGCCGCGGTCGTTAACTTAAGTAAACTGACGCTCCTTAACGAGGAGGTGTTGTGAGGCGACCAATCAACGCGCGTAATTAACTTAACGCTGATGTATTTGTCAGCGGTTAAATCCGACTATTACGCAGATAAGGGAGGACCGACTTCCGCGGGCCTCGCCGTCCCCACCGCCGCCGCCGCCGCCGCCTTCCCACAGGAATTCGATGGGGAGCGACGAGCGGGACGGATGAGGCGTGCGCGGGAGGGAGGGAGCGGGCGGGGGGAGGCGTCAAGAAGCTCAAGTGATGGCCTGCATTGATAGGACGGAATTGCACCGCGGCGCTGGGGAGGGCGGTATAAAGAACCCTGGCCCGTCTTGGGTTGCGGACAGTGGGAAAATGCCGCCAGGGCGAATAAACATTGCTACCACAAGTGTTAACTCATTCGTATTCTAATACTGTGGACAATTTTTGTCTCAAGCGCGTAGGACCAAACACATCCTGCCCTTTGAATAAGGTGGCAGTTTGACATGAAGGAACACTTTCAGTGTAACATTTGTCGAGAGAAAACAGTGGTGTATTACGGCTCATACAAGAAACAAATATCCCATACAGCAACAATATATCAAATAATGTTGCTTAATTAATGTATGAAATCTGTATTTTAAACAACTATATAGAACATAATCTAATACCTACTCTCTTGTATCACTTTGAACATTTGCTCTCAATCAATGTATACGTATATGCGTCCCTTATTATAACTCACCTACTGGCTATATTGTTTTAGCCTTCTCCTACCAATGTGGGCACGTTTTGCTCGTTACTCTGTACGTCCGACTTATTGTTTCCACTACTGAAAAATGCCTAATATCTTTCCGTTCTCCTTGCATTACATAGGATAGTGGATAGTCTAAGGATTGCTGATGATACGCAGTCTTACGAAAATACTCTTCTGCAATTATTATGGACTCTGAACTGTTCTTTGCTGTACAGTTTTTAACTGTTTTTGACATGAAATAAATAAAATTATATTACTCTCCTAGTATCGTGCAAGCGTCGAGTTCCTGTAGATTGGCGTGGAATTGTCATCTATTACAATTAAGTCTCATTCACAACAAAATTTAATCGTGAACGTGCCGCCAACGCAAAAACTTGGTGTCGTGTCATTCAGTGGAACCATTTACATAGGTGAAAATGCATTTAAACCAAACATCAACATAAGACGTAACGTGAAAGTTCGCAAGCTACACACTTTAACATTCACGTTAATGTGATCTGAGCCAATACACTACAATGTATCACAGCAAAATCCATTGATTTCCCGTTCAGTTTGTGAAGCGCTAAATTGAGACTATTTTATTATCATCATTGCTTCTGGAACGCTCCGTAGAATCATCCGAGATGCGTATAGAATATGAAATAATTATCATCCGAGCATGATCGTGTCTTATTTACTTTATGTTGTGAGATTATAAATAAACAGTTTGTGCTGAGTTTTAAGTCTTCATTATGAATGGCGGTTTATCCTTATTTTGATGAGTGATTTATTACTGGTGATTCCAGGCGCGTCAATTAGTAAAGGTAATTAGATCAGTAAGTGTAGTGCATGCTTTGGCTCGGCAGGTGGCGTTGATCTTGCCCGCTGGATGGCGAGATCCGACGCCGACTTACCACCGGCTGGCCAGGTTTTCCCCAACGAGGTATCTGCCACCAGCGAGGCACCACCCCAGCCGGGACACTCTCTAATCTCCCGACCGGTATCCCGTCATGTGTGTTAGTGTAGTGCATGTGAGTGTGTGAAAGCAAAGGGTAGGATTCAACAAGGAATGGGGAGGAAAGATCGCGCGCAGTCCGTGGCCCATTTGTTAGGGTAGAAGCATACGCCTAGTGTTGTTCGGAAAAACTACGGAAAACTACTGTTCAGAGCAGCTGGTCGGTGGAATTCTCCTCCAGACAGCGACAGAACAACGCTATCCCACTAGTGTCGCATATTTCGATGTGCACAGCCGGTACTTGCCCGCACTACTAGGTGACGCACAAAGGTATAGTGTTTACTCTGTACCTTGGGTATGCAGGCAGTGTGGAGTCCCTAAGACCTTCGTGAAGCCCTGAATGTTTCTTCGCTGCCCTACTGAGAGACACGCAATGGCATTCATTTATCCTTGTATCTTGAGCGCTTGGTCTGTGAGAATTTGGTGTGAAGATGGGGTGTGCTCTACCATTTTTTCATTGTGATCCCTGATTACTCCACACCACTAGAAGATATGCAGTGGTGTACATTTCTTCGTGTATTTTGGGATGATGGGAGTGGCGTTAGTGTGAAGCCGGTGTACAGATGGTGTGCTGAAGTTTTTTGTTCAGCCTGAGAATTTCATTACTGCAGCCACTAGGAAGATGTGCAATAGTACACTTTTCTCCTTGTATATTGTGCGGGGAGTGTGAAGTGGTATGGAGTGGCGTGGAGTGGCGTGGGCGACCGCCCGGGCCAGCCGGGTTCGAAGCGCCGCGCCGGGGCCAAAAGTTAATTGTCTGGCGTCGTAACCTTGTAGCACAATCTATTTCGGGTTGTATTCCGTGAGGTAGTAAAATGCAAAAGTATGTCGTAAAATCACAATATTTACCAGTATACATCTCTTAATAACTTTTTTACATACTGCTTCGAGTGTTCTGGTGAAGCGGAAAGGCGCACCGATCGCCTCAACAATCAACCTCGGAAGTCAACACGTTAACTATCAGCATATAATAGGCAGAAAAAGACGATGAAACATCTGAGATGCTGATATTTTTTCTTTCCTAAACAAAAGGTACATACAGATATGAAGTCATAAAAGACTGAAATATATGTAGAAAATGTTATAGATATTACAATTTTATCTATAACAGTGTGTGTATTGCAGAAATGTATTACTCAAGAAGTTTGTAATGTAAGTGAACACTAGATCTCAGATTTGTTACATTATAAAGCGATATTTTAGCACCTAAAATAAGTTACAAAATAATTAAATGTGTCACTTTCTAAAATTTCAGTCATAACTAGTTATTATTTTGGCCTCTAAATTACGGCACAAAATAATTAAATCATGAATTATTTTTAATCATGTAGGAAATGTGTTTCATTAATAAAAATGACTATTAGACCACTCTAGGGCTCCAGTGCGTACTATGTAAATATGTAATAGGTGAAAAAGTAACACGGAAACATCCCTAGGTGTTCCTCTCCAACTTCGCTGAATTTTGGATATACTGCCAGCGATAAGCGTCACGTGATATTTTCTTTTCTGCGGTCCAGCTTGTACTCTTTTCCTTGAACAGAGCAAAGTACGACTATAAATTCGCTGAACTCTGTATTTTCGCTGAACTCTGTATTTTTTAAATTTGAAAGAAATGTTGTAAAATTCCAAAATTATGCTAAAACTTTTTTCTATAATGAAATATTTTCTTCCAGTGGCGACACCACATCATTACACCACAATATTACTGAAGATGAAATCCATTTTGTTAAGTGCAACGAAAATAATCCTAATTTACCAAATATTTATTTTTCAAACTGCACAACTAATAACATTCTAATTAAAAATGAACATCCCCAAATGAATGCGTTTCTTTTATTACTATTTGTCTTGTAAATTACCATGTAATTTTTTCGTAATAATGTTGACTTGGGATGAGTGGGTGGTTGTTTATTTAGGTTACTAAGGATGTAAAAACCGTTACTAAGGATTTTAAATTTCTTAACTTAGGTTGGTACAAGTGCTCTTAATAAACCCATAGGGTTGCATGTTAACGAGGATTAAAGACGCATGTGACCGATAAATTTTATTTAACAACGAGACTGAACCATCTCGCCGTTGTTCATATGTGCGCTGAACGCATTTCAGGGCATTTTGATGTTGATGCAGAAGTGTTGGAATTTCATGTTTCTTTTATTATTCAACCCTCCTTGGTCTTTTCCGGGTTTAGGGGATATGTGGTGCATAGATGATTTTTGATTCGCGTTAATTCCAAATATTTTCATTAAAACTACATTCACTTCTCCCTGTAGTACGTCACACAGTTTTTAACTGTTTTTTGACGTACAATGAATAAAAAAATTAAAAGATGTGAAAAGTAAAACATATGTGACGCATGGAAATACGTTGAGAGAATATTTTGTCTCTGTCCCACCTGTAGCTTTCAAGTATCGAGAAAGCGGCGGGTAGTTCCTTTAGTGGAGCTACGGGCGTGCGGGACAGGCAGCTGGCCGCGGCCGGCACGGCGGCGGCGGCGGCGGCGGCGAGGCGGGTGGGGCGCGCAGAGCGAGGTTCTTTCCTTCCCGGCCGGTGGTGCGGGGCGCCGGCCCAGCAGCGTGCGGCACAGCCTTCGCCCGCGGAAACGCGCAATTTGGGAGACGGGCGCGCTGATGGACGGACGCGCGTCGCGGCGCTGACGGGCGCCTCCCTCATCACGCCGTCTGACGACTCACGACACCTCACGATGCCTCATGGCGTTTCACGCCGCCTCATGGCGTTTCACGCCGCCTCACGACGCATCTCCGCGCCCCACGACACCTCATGGCGTCATACGACACCTAGCAAGCCTCACCTCGTCACGCCTCACGACGCCTTGCGACATCTTGCGATACCACATGACGCCTCAGGAGGTCTTACGACGCCTAACGATATCCAATGACGCCATACGACGTTTCAAGAGACTTCACGCCGCCTTTCAGCGCTTAGCAACGTCTAACGTCAACTCTCGACGCCTCACGACGCCTTGCGATACCTCATAGCAGCTCTCGACAATTCACGACGCTTGTCGACGCCTCATGACGCGTCATGTCGCGTCTTACCGCCTCACGACGCCTCATGACTCCACATGACACCTCATGACACTTCACGACGCCTTGCGACACCTCGCCTCATGACGCCTTAGGAGGTCTTACGACGCCTAACGACACGTCATGACGCCATACGATCTTTCACGACATCTCACCGTCCCGCACAACGAACGCCTCCGACGCATATTCACGCCTCATGAGACCTTACGACGCCTTACAACGCTTAGCAACGCCTCACGTCATCTCGCGACGCCTCACGACGCCTTGCGATACCTCATAGCAGCTCTCGACACTTCAGGACGCTTCTCGACGCCTGATGACGCGTCACGTCGCATCATGTCGCGTCACGTCGCGTCACGCCGCCTCAAGACGTCTCATGACGCCTCACGACGCCTTATGACTCCTTAGTTCGCCTTATGACGATTCACGACACCTCACGACATTTCACGACGCCATACGACGCCTTGAAACGCGTCTAGTCTCCGCATGACGCCTCACAACTTCGCGGACCGCAACACGTGTCTTGTCACGCACAATATGTCCGGTCCATGCCTAACATGTACCTCTTCACGCTTCAACGAGCAAGGTAATATGCGAAAACTAGCAGAAATCCGTCAAACATGACGGAACGAAATCAAACTGTCGCAATAAAATAAATAGAAACACAATATTCACAAAATTCAGTGCGGGTGGCTTTTCTTTCTTTTAAAATTTCCTGTATTATAAATGTCACCAGTAAACACTCTCATTTCATTTTTTTTTTTAATTTTGAGAGAGCTACATGAAGCAAACCAAGGACAATGTAAAAACTTTTACGTGTCGAAAATTTACCTCCGCCATTCAAAATCAAGACAGCCGTCAATAGAAATAAATGTAGGGAAGCCTATCGGGTGTGTCTGTATTTTCCAATTCCCCCAATCTCCAAACTCACAAGCACTCTCACCCGTCGTTTAACTCTAAACTCAATCCAACTACTTAATTGCGCGCCACTAAAACTACAGAACTGTACTGCCTTATGTATCTCTTACATAGGACTATTCTCATACTGCGCGTACCGACTGTAATCTCAAACTCAGCTCTCTGCTTGCGAAATAACTGACACGACTGCAAATTTCCAAGAGTGAGGTCGCTCGCCATTCAATAATTGCTATTAACGTGTTGTGTTATTGAAGACCGACTTTTTTGTATTATCCTAGTGTAACAAACCTGGAAAGTATATATTCGTGTGTATTACACAATGTTATTGGAGTATTCGTGAAGACTGTTTTCTTTAAAATATTTAGTTTATTGTAGGGTTTTACGGGAATATTTTATTTGTTATTCTTAATCACTGTGCGTGATACTTTTTGAATAACCATTGTGCTTTTATTAATGTGTATTACTGCAGACCACTAGTTTCATTGCAGTCTCTTAATATTACCAATATGATTTCTTTACCGCATTTGCCTCAAAAGCATGGCACCTGGTAATGGTGATTTGCGTATTTTAAAAATTTCCTTACAGTCTGTATTTTTTTGAAGCGTCACTGAGAGCTTCTTGACACACACAAAGGGAAAATATACTGCAGGGCAAAAGCAATAAAACGTTTACTTCGGGCTCTGGGTTCATATTCTTTATTATTAGAAATACCTTTCTTAGATTTTTTTGTAAAAAAAGAAACTAGTCAGAAAACATTTATAAACGACGTCAGAATGTGAGTAGTTGTTCACTTCCCCCTTCCTTAACCTTGAAACATTTACCTTCACCATTTGCTACACTTATTTTCATAGTCATATGTCCTCCGTAAAATAACTTACGGTTATGTTATCCACGTTATATTTTACAGAAATTTTTGGTTGTTGAATAGAATGCAACTCTTTACAATACAAACATTGTTTTTTAACATTATTCAAACATTGTTTTTTAAATTCAAGATACGATTTTCCATCACAATATGTTTCTTCTTCAGCGTTGAAAGTGCTGAATAATCATTGTACTATCACCGTACCTTATGTCTAATGAATAACAAAAGTGATGGAGGAAACTGTTGACGTAAAGATGAAAAATGCTATGCCCCGTCTGTGCCCCGTTTTTAGTTACAAGCTGTTGATTGCTTGTTTCCTGTATCATTAGTTGTCCAGTTGATTGACTAACAAAAACATTGATAACATTCACGCGAGTCCAGTGTCCAATGAACTGTCTGAAACAAATGAGGCCCGCTAAGGAGGAAGAAGACAGCATATTACCAGTCGTGTTATCTTGAATGTAATAATTTGCACGCATGCAATACGCATAATTTGACAGTTTACCTAGAAGGTAGTCATTCAGGAACAACTATTGAACAAACCAAAGATATAGTCAATATTTGCATCAGAATTGTAGCTTTTACTTTCTCCCTATGGAGAAGAAAGTTATGTAATGCTGCACGAAAAAAACGGGGAATTTTCAATACAAAAACTTTTATTACTGGGCCCTTTTTTCCGGGGCAAAAACTTTTAGAAAAAAAATTAGAAAAAAATCCTCTAACACGTGGTGTAGCCAGAATCCGTTTTGTGAGTTTTTTATACCGAAAAATCGAATGACGGCAAATCGTGTGTCTCTCCGTCCGTATGTCTGTCCTTCTGAAAAGGAAATTATAAGGCCTTTATTAAAATGATGTTTTTCTGAAAAATCTGATTCGTATCATGCGAGAACGTGTTCACTTTTTTAAGTATAAGAGTATGTATTTGCTTGAAATTTTGTACAGTAAAACCACAACAGCAATAATAATATTAGTAATAATAATAATAAAATAATAATAATAATAATAAAATAATAATAATAATAATAATAAAATTAATAATAATATAAATCTTTTTAAGGTCTCTATTTTTCTTTACGGAAAACAGTGAATGCATATACACGGCAATAATCTGGCGATGTAAATACCAGCTATATGTCCCGAAGAAAATGTGTGACGAAACATTCCTATTTTAATGCAGAATACAAATATTCAAAAAAGTACTAAATATAGTTATGATAACGCAATTTAAAGACTCTTCCTACATACTTTATCTATCACAATATATGATGATTCATTTGGTAACAGGAAAGAATTAAAATTACTGCCGATTGGTCAACTCTCTCATTATTTCTAGAGTTCTATAGAAATATGAATTACAGATATTTAATCATTACAAAAATAACTTTATTGGTTTTAATAAATTAATTGTTATGCAATAAATAACAAAACTCTTTTGAAGTTGGAACTAATAAATATAATCTATTAACCTCATTCCCGTAACATATTCTGTTTGATGTTCCTGTTTTTAACGAATTCAAAATATCAGTTTACATGAAAGGGAGCAGTATTTTATACAACTTTCTAAATGTGCAACCATGTCTGATACAGAAAATAAAATACCTTGTTTTCGCACTTCACCGTAAGTGATATACGTCAACTCCGAACAACTCCCTGCCACAAAGCCCAAAGAGAATCTGCAGTTTCCACGCAAAGAGAAAGATAAAGCTGATAGCAAACAGAGCGTTACGCCGAATGAAGGCCGGAAGCACAAAGAGAGCACTGAACAATCGCTCCCCCACCCCTCAGGAAGAGGTTGATGAGTCAAAGGAATGAAAACAACAGCGTCAACTTCCCACAAAAGGAAGGCTACAGTGCGACTCACACAATACTCCTGAGGTGTTGCTTCAGCATTCACAGCAAAACGGTTCGCAGCCCCGCGAAGAATATGAACATTTTATGCAGCGCATCTAGCAGGATGGCTTTATTGTGAAGCGCAACTTCTCCCGCGAGATGCTAAATGATATAAGAAGCTGTTGGAAGTAGGCTGGAAAGCTGGTTTAATGTGATTTTGGTACGCCTCAAAAGAGAAAGAACTTTTTAAAAGATGGAAATCATTCAGCGCTGGGAGAGAGCGCAGACAAATGGTATTCAAAGACCTTGTTTCGTCGAACTGCTTTCTCATGGAAATCAATATTGATTAATTGTTCACACCCGCCTACAGATTTTTTGCCCCTGTCATGTAGGGAAGTCATTTGAACTTCAACTAAATGTTATTCGAAATAGTAATTGTGCAAACGCAACACATTTAAATATTAGATTCTTGAATACAAGTGACAGCAGTCTTGAGTTTGTGAAAATTAGTTATTGATAAGTATGTACATCATTCCTGATTTTCATAATATTTTCATTAATTATAGATCGCAAACCTCCCGTGGAATTATAGATTTAACTGTTTATTCATAATAACAATTAATATCTAATTTTAACTGTTACATTACCCATTTACTTGCGTAGTTCTCTGCCTGAGCAAATGTGGGTTTTCTGATTAGGGTAGAATTTGTGGAAGGATTTATTTTTGCAGGGCGTTGAGGCAAGGGTTTCGTGTATTTCACAGGAAGAACGTGAGCTACTGCCTAGTTTTCATCTCTGGAAGATTCACTATCGTAGTTTCAACCTTTGAGCTCACATTCGATTTTTACCAGAACTCCTAAAATAATATATTGGTACCCGAAGGAGAACACAACACAGACGCTGTGAATCCAGTGTTCCGAATGAGAACTGTAAGAAAAATAAACGTGAATATTCCTAGAGGGCTCTGCAATACAGTCATAAAATATAAATTAAAATTAAAAGAAACAGTACATACAAATATAAAAGACAAATATATAATACAATGAAAGAAAAGTAAAATAAAAGCACAAAAATAATCCTCCGTTTCCCGACGCACGATGACATAACATTCTCTTTTTACGAAGAATGTTGTAAGATGAGAAAGTAATAGATGATTTCCCGAGTGGACGTGATGGACATGTGAATCCTATGTTTTAGTGGACGCGTGAGCGGATTTAGTCCCAACTGGAGATACACCTTTGAAAAGAACCTGGTAATACACTTAGGCCCTAGCAGGCAATCTTTGTACACATATACGTAGGCCGAAGAGTTAGATTCTCGACACCAGCAAAACACTACAAGTAAGTCGATCGATTAATGGCACTGCCTGGACACGAATTCTACATGCTACTCAAATGCGTTATTTCCATAGTATCCTCCCCTCAGTTCCAGGCGGATGACGAAACAGTAGTTGGATTTCATTGAGAAACAGTAGTTGGATTTGATATATAATATATCTGGCCACTAACTGTGACTAACGTATGTGAAGGTAATATGGTCACGTTAAGCGCCTCAAATTTTCCTGGTTAGATACTTCAACATTTGGCCAAATTAACCAACCAAATTCAACATTTGGCCAAATAATGATGAAATTTAACACTTTTTTTACAAGTTGAAATAGCTATATCACAAAAAAAGTTCTTCAGGAATATTTTCTTGTTGTTTTACAAAAACATTGTAATATGAAAGAAATATATCCACATGCAGGTTTTTATGAGCATTACCAGATTAACAGGATTCTTGTGGCCTAATCATAGAATTAGGGCTAGCTCTACTAATATACAATATGAATTACCCTCTTACAGTCTAATTTTACAAAAATACGGCCTGACATGATTTCAGTAAAACAAGGATTGCTGGGCTACTCTTAACAAATTCAGTATTTCCTACAATGAGACTTCATTATACATAGTTGAAAACATTAGTAATTTCTTGAAAACTTACAAAAAAATATTTAATCAGTTTGGCACGGAAAACAAATGAAAGTTTCTTTGCCTTGAATAGCTAGTCCTACACCCTTGGCTATATTGTCTGCAAAAGCATGTTATAAAATCTCTTCCACGTTGGTAAAATATTAAGCAAATTTAGCGGCATTAATCTGATTAGATTGCTCATTAAATACGCTAAACGTTGATGTATACTGCCAAAATACAAAATACTCGCTCACGTGTCGCTAATGATAAAATTATCTGCAGAGAAGTTATAAGAACAAAGTGCCTTCGGCACGTTCTTGACAATAGAGACTCCTAAGTGCAAATGCGCGAGAAAATAAGCCTGATAGTGGGGTAATGCACTTCTTACGCTCTTCCATACAGCATGCTAGTACTATTTATGGTAAACATTTTCAGCTAACAACATAGCCGCTTCTTGGCCATTTTATCTCTACGGACCATTTTTGCATAACATAAACCTTACTTCAAATCCCAGCCTGTTATATTTCAGAGTTGCTAAAAAATCCATCAACCAAACCAGAATCCAAAACAAATACTCATACCATATACTATTCCTAAAAAAATCTTAATATAGTTCCTGTCTGAGGATCTCAAGAGTAAATCCTTACCCTTTGCAACAGCGTTTTAAATTATAAGATTAATTAGTAGCCTGAAATACATATGTGTAGTGACATTAACTAATGTATTATCAATCATTAATAATAATATACTGAAAACAAACAAAAAAGTAAAAATCTTTCATAGTTCTGCAGGGAACCCATGAACATATAAGAGAGTACTTGTATAGTATAAATGAGGATGTAGAAGAACGTCCACTTATTACCACAGCCTCGAGAAATGATAAGTTCATCCACAGCGCAGGAATAATCAGACAATATGGCCCTGTAAATCCAATGTTCTGAATGAGAAGCGTGCGAAAAGTAAACATGCATATGAGCAGCGGCCGCCGCACCGCCCCGCGTCCTTTACAAGAGAGAGAGAGAGAGAGAGAGAGAGAGAGAGAGAGAGAGAGAGAGAGCGGGGCGTCCAGAAGAGAGCTTCGCTGATGAATAATGGATGCCCCTTCCCCGGCAGCTGATGGGCGGCGCTGCACTGGCAGCGCAATTACGTTCAGGCGCGCGGAGTCATAAGCAAAACCAACAGCGTCGGCGCGCTAGGGCTGTTCGCACACGCGGGCCCGCACGGAGCGAGCGTACACACGCGTGCGCGCGCGCGCGGACGGGGGCGGGCGGCGGCGGGGGCGGGGGCGAGGGCGGTGCAAGTGCCTGAGAACATGTGCGCGGTAAACATGCGCTACCGCACGGGAAGGAAGCAGAGAGAGAGAGAGGTAGTGGTGGCGATGACGGTGAGGGATGTGATTTGGATAGTAGAGTACTTGCTTATCAGTATCATTATCATCATTATTATCATTATTATTAATAATAATAATAATACTACTAGTAGCATTATTTTAATTAATTATTAAATCTCTATTTGATTCTGTGAACAAGTCCTTGAAATTGCCCCTTGCTTGCTTGCTTGCTTGGGTTTGCTGTCTACGCCATTGGACGGCACATTCACCGTCAAGTGGTGATGGTCAGCTTTTATTTTTTTAAAATTTATTTATTTTACGTATAAACACTGAAAAACGGAATGCGATGTACGGCGTATGAGGTAAATGTATACTTATGTTCCAGAGGTGATGCAAAGAGCAATTTCAAGGACTTGTTCACAGAATAAAATTTAAGAATTTAATAATTAATTAAAATAATGCTACTATTAGTAGCAAGCATATGAAATGGTGTAAAAGACGCCTTTCAATACAACTTAGTATTTCAATAGCAACTACACCTCGTCACAACATTAGTTATTTTTGTAATAAGTGTATAATGCGGAGATCCCAATTACGCATTTCCCGTGAAGATGAAGTAATTTTGCACGCTACACTATAATCGTAAAAAAAAACTGTTTTCAATGTGTGTTCAATCGTTTTTATAGTGATTAACCCAATCGAGCCATACTAAAGTTTTTCAAAGACCTGTAACGTTTCTGCCCAGGTATGATAAAAATGATCTGAATCAGAAGTATGTGAAATGTTTTGAACAATTATTGTGACTCCAACTTTTAATGTAATCAACGTTTCAAAATGTGTTTTCACCATCGCTCATCCATCTGGCGATCCATCTGGCGATCTGAAACAATACTAGTAAATAATATTTAGGATAGCTTTTTTCTTTTCTTTTTTTTCTTTACTTTTTTTTTCAAAATGAAAGGTTTCAGATCTATCTAGTTCAACTTCAAGCGTTGCAACTTTGAAGTTAATATTTCTATTTAAATTTAACCCCTTGATAATGAAAGTCATTCAATAATTTACGTTTTAAGTGGTTCCTAATTTTTTTTTCTCGGATAGACCAATATTCGCTTATAAATATGATAAAAGCAAGTTTTCAATTAAAACCTTAATATCAAGAAACAAGCGAAATTTTTGTTAAATTGTGTTATTTTAATTATGAGAAATGGCTTTTAAGAAGTATGCGATGCCGTCACCTTCAGTCTACGTAATGAATATTGTATTATTAAATGTAAATGAGTATCAGTATGATATTTATATAAATATCGTAATTGTATTTTTGTTTGCAAGCGATAGTAGCAAACCTCTCGAAACCTTTATCTTGTTTTCATACGATATTTGCTTGACAATGCTGACACTTGCTTTTCGTGACTATTTTGCCTGAACCTAAAATTTTGTATTTTTTTCAGTTGTAACATTTGAAGGAATGGGGACAACTGTGTGAAAATCATTTTTACTACCCAAATGAAAACTAATTTTGTGTAAATCGCGACATTTCTCATTAATTGTAGTTCTACAGACATTGTTGTTCTACAAACACATTGTGCCACATTTGTATCATAACCCTTGTTTATTTCGGATATTTTTTATTATTGTTATTATTTTGAACGTGTTAAATCGAGTATACCATTACGTTCACCCCACCGCTTTATTTCTCCTCCGAGCACTAGAATGTTAGGTGCATGTTGCCTTGCCGGCTCCTGCGGTAACTGGCTCCCAGGCCTCCCATTGCGCGCAGCAACAGCCCCTGCGTGACCCCGAGCTCGCGCACCTCTGCATTCCACGGGCTACACGAAAGAGCCGTCAGGAAGATGACTTCACTGAGGCTACACACAAAGAACTCGTACGCCTACGTACAGTAGGGCAGTAACAATCGTAAAACCCTAATGAGTAATAGATGTTAATGTCTCCCACGGCGTCATGAAGATAGCTCTCAATTACAGCTAGAGGAAGTGTTCATTGTAATATCTACGAGTAAAACGTTAAAGGTTTTCGAGAGAGTTTTATAGGTATTCTAATAGGCTAACAAATTTATTTTAATGTTTGATAAAAAAATATACAGTAATATGTTATTTTAAGTGAAAGATAAAATATTGGTAATTTTTTCGCCCATTTTCGCTGTTACGATTTCGTCAATTGTTTTTAAATAAGATTTTAATAATATATTCCTGCACATTTTAATATTTCGTAAACACACGACAAATTTTCACGAAGATAGTTTCCTGAAAATGGCTTGTTTTTTCATAAATTCAGAACACACTGACACTGACAAGAGATACTATATTTATTGATATCTCACATTCGTATTTTTAAAATAAGCCGACAGTTTCTCAGAAATATGGCACTTGCAGGGGCAGCGGAAGTTGAAGTTCGTGTCGAATATCAAATCAACGTCATGATTTGAAGAATTTCAAAATGCAATAAGAGAATAGAATTTTAATGAAGTGATAAGTAACATGAGCTACAGATGAAACATTGTTGAACAAGAAATACCATAGTATGAAAAATGAGAATAACAAACAATATAAATATTTCGATGCGTCGAGATTGATTGAAATAAATTAGGATGTTGAAAAAAATAGACACATTTTAATGTAATTACATTTTTAAAATAGTTTCGACTGTGCTTGTAGAGTAAATGAAATGTTTCAATACTTGAACCTACACCTACCTCGTATATTGTCTATTGGTCTCTGAAGCGGGATTGTGATGGATGGTTCTGAGTAAGTTCTTTGAAGTTTCAAGTAGCACTATCTGCGATAGCTGAGTGGAATCATCATCTTTGCCCTGGAGTTCTTAGGGTACGTGTTCCGATGATGTCCGATTTTCGACACTGACTACCTACCTGGGATGAATTCTACCACTGTCTGGGGGGTTCTAGAAGCATGTTGCTCTGATTGGCATGGTTCAGTGAGATTTATAATCAATACCACGCGAATGCCGGAGCTACTTCTTACCAAAAGGGTTACAGACCGCGTGCGATCTTTCCTTTCTCATTTCTGTAATTTCTTGTCTCCTTATAGACGCACACACACACACACACACACACTTACACTTGCATGCACTAATCTGTAATATAACAGATGTCAGGACCACACTAGAGCTTATCCGAGCTGGGGCGGGGACCCAATGTGGAAAACCTCTGCAAGGAAGGAAACAGCAAGCTGACATGTAGGCCGGTGCCGGATCCATCTCTCGTGATATAACATGCACTATACTTACGGAACGAGTGACATCAATAGTTGACGGTCCCGGAATAAATATTCACTCACTCAATTGGTAACAAAACAATGAGAAAATATTTAACAAATCACAGGAAGATTCTACAATATTTTGAAATGAGGCCTCTTAGTCGACTTTCCCGTGATTCATTCTGAAAGAGTAAGCAAATTATTGGATCTGGCTCTAAAACGTCTAAAACCATCACGTTTCATTAATTGGATTGTTGGTGAAGTAGATACCTTTTTATTATGATAAATAAATAAAGATATTGTAGGTATCATTATTTTAATTCGCTTAAGATCATTTTGATCGGCGTAAGCGATCATCCTCAGAGCTTGCAGCTTCTGGGCCGAAAACAAAGTGTTTTAAATGTGGACCAATTCTTTTTTCAAAATTGTATTACTTTGTTTTTGCAACAAGATACGTCCCTCCTTATCCTTTTGGATATTGAGCGTGTGTATATATAAAGTATATATATATATATATATATATATATTATTATGATATCTATATTATATTATATATATATTATATAAATAAAGTAATCCTCTATAAGTGATAGAGGAATTACTTCATATGTACTAGCGGCTCGGCGCCGTTAGTAGTTTCCAGGCGGGTCACCCGTCCAGGAATCCGTGGTGTTTCGAGTTGCATCACTTCCAAGACTTCATGGAGCGTAGTTATGAAATTCAGCTAATTACGCATGGATTCGCCACTCGAATAGATTTCTGCCTTTACGAAAGTTGGAATAATTATTCTACACGTAAACCGAATTCTAACATGGACATTTGCTAAAATTTGACTGTTTGTTTCTCAAAAATTTTAAACATTAATTGACAAAAAATATTGTATATATCTTCTTTTAAATAAGCTTTACCGTATATATTACCTTCTAGCTTGTCTATCTCAATACAGCAGCCTACATGCATTTGTTCTAATGAATGTTCCACTCTCTGAATTTCTATTCACCACATCAACAAATGCGGGAGATGAGGAACTAAGAGAATATAATATTTGAAATTATTTTACATTTTTTTAAATGGCCGCATCATTTTCCTTGTTATTCCTACGTAACGCGAAATTCCAGTCCACCATTTCACCAAACGCGAGTCACATGGTACGACCAACTACTATATGGACTCGCTCGGCAGAAATTACCTCTGTTTAATAAACAATTCCAACAGCACTTCATGTCAGCCACGCGACTCTAGTGTTTAATGCGATAACGACACAATTGGCGCGTCGCATAATATTGGTAAATAGTGCTCCGCTGTTGATACTCTGTGATCCACTTTAATTGCGCCATTGATCCGCAACGAAAGCTAAACAGCACCGATGCCAGTCGCTCTGCGCGGACGTGCCAAATTGATGCAAATGACGACGCAACTGCAACCGCAGCCCATGCAGCGAACATGGTGCAAACGAATCCGTCGAAAACTTGTCGATACGAATGCCGCACACATTCCCTTCACAATTGGCTAACCGTATATGAACCATATCGAGCGAACTGGCTAAGTAGCGCGCTGACTTCGCATTCTGGAGGCCCGGGTTCAATCCTCGTGATGGCAAACCTGACCGTGGTTTCGACCTTTCGTGGTTTTCCAGGTGACCTTTCGTGGTTATTCTTGTTGAACATCATCCAGGTGAACGCTGGGATGCTTCCTCTGAAAGGCCACGATCGCGAAATGGCCTCGCTATCCGAATTCGTTAAGTCACGAAAGTTAAGCCAATTCGAGACTTTGTGGGTTAGGAATCCCGGGATCTAACGGAGGCCCACACAATTGCCCTTTACGGGACTTATAATGGCTAAATTCCATTAAAAATATGAACCGTAAATGAATTTTAGTAACCCAAGAAACACCCAAAATACTTCCTGATCAAATTGATGCTTTATAAGAGCATTCGATAAAATTGTAATTATTACACCATCAAACATTAAGGGTTTTGAGGATATAATTAGAGTAACTGATAATTGTGATATGATGAATGTTCATTGTAATCCAAAAATGCATTTTTCGACTCAAGGAAAATACACAAACTGTTATGCCCAATATTTACTGTGATGGTGACAAATTGGCTGAGCATATTAGTCTATCCGGTAGTATTATTACCATAACTATAAGCATGATTGAGCAAGCATTATTGACTTATTGTCTTAGAGTTTTATATTTACATTTTTGGCGTTTACGTTGTTGTAAAAGTCACACTCGTGCTATAGTCATTAACTCGACTAACTATTTTTCAAGAATTAATATTAATTCTTATGTTTATGTTTGACGTTTTCATTTTTCCAAAAAATGGTACATAATATAAAAATTGTTATATAATTGCATTTTTTGAATGTTTTTATTATTTGCGATTTTTTAAATTTTGTCTTTTGAAATTATCTTACTTGATATTGAATTTGGACATTTACAATTTGCCAGTACATGAGTGAATTGTAGTTTCCCCAATAAACTGACCTACACTGGTTCGCCATGCGTATTGCGATAAAGAGATCTGGAACCAAACAAAATACGGCGCTCCGGTCGGCAACGACTACATAAGACTATCAGAGTCTGACAAAGTTGTTAGATCAGTTACTGCTGCTACAATAGCAGGGGTTCACGATTTAAGTGAGTTTGAACGTGGTGTTATAGTCGGCGCAAGAGAGATGGGGCATAACGTCTCCGAGGTCGCAATTAAATATAGATTTTCCCGTTCGACCATTGCACAAGCGTATCGTGAATGTCGGAATCCAATAAAACATCAAACCTCCGGCATCGCCGCGGCCGCAAAAAGATCGTACAAGAACGGGACCGACTGAGGAGAATCATTACTCGTGACAGAAGTACAATCCTTCCACAAATTTCTGAAGATTTCAATGCTGGGCCATCAACAAGTGTTATTGTGTGAATCATTAAATGAGACATTATCGATATGGAATTTCAGTGCCGAAGGCCCACTCATGTACCCTTGATGACTACACAACATAAAGCTTGACGCCAGTCAACACAGAGATTGGACTGTTGATGACTTGACACACGTTGCCTGGTCTGACGAGTCTCGTGTCAAATTGTTTCGAGGGGGTGGGCACGTACGAATATAGCAACAACCTCACGAATCCATTAAATTGCACGGTGAGGGTTTGGGATGGAATAGGGCGTGTGCAGTTAGAGTGATATGGGACCCCTGATACGTCTAGGTGCGACTCTGACAGGTGACTTGTACGTAATCATCCTGTCTGATCACCTGCACCCATTCATGTCCATTGTGCATCGTGACGGACATGGGAAATTCCAGCAGGAAAATGCGACAACCCAGACGTCCAGAATTGCTAGATAGTGGCTCCAGGAGCGCTTTTCTGAATTTAAATACTTCCACTGGACACCAAAATCCTCACACGTGATCATTATTGAGCATATCTGGGATGCATTGCAACGTGCTGTTCACACGAGATCTCCACCCCTTGTACTCTTACAAGTCTATGGACAACCCTGCAGGATACATGGTGCCAATAGCTTCCAATCCTACTTCATACATTGGTCGAGTCCATTCCACGTCGCGTTGCGGCACTTCTGCGTGAACGCGTGGGCCCTACACGATATTAAGCAGGTGTACTAGTTTTTTGGCTCTTCAATGTATATTGTAAACTTTATAAAATCAAATTACATGTGTGAAAAGTTCTTAAATTGTTCCAAAACTACGACAAAATGGTAAATTATAAAATGTATACCCTTGGTGTAACGGACGAATTCAAGGCAAAAAATGTTCGATTTTACCTCTGCAATGTGACCAATTTAGAATGGATCCTCCGTTTAAAATCGCCCTAAAAATGCTTCAAAAACTTCCAAATCACTTAGTTAAAAATGTCGCAAAATGTTCGAGACCACTATGAAAAAACGCGGCGAAGTGGCACTCGATGCTGCCTAGTACCTTCCAAAAATACATTAAAAATGCAGAAACATAGTGAAAATAGTTGTTCTACAAGTAAAATATCACATAAATAAAATAGTTTAATGGATAGAAGCCCCATACTCGTAGATCACCCCCTTCTAATTTTAGATTGTGCACGCCTACGGAGTTTCTATGTTTACTTTGGATAACACTTTTACCAATACATCTCCAAAAATTTTATATTTTATATTTTGTGAAGATTGCAATATATTTTTTTATTATTGATTAGCCCGGGGTTTGATCCGTAATGTATATTTCAACTCAGCAGTGAGCCGACAAATATGCATATTTTATTTCCAGGAGTTACATTTTCTTTGTTTGACTTTCACCAATACTTCTTCACGCAGAAATATTTTTTAAGTAGGTTATGTAGATAACATTCATGTCATTATATTAAAGATTTATCGAATAGTATTAATATAGATATCTGATTTTCATTTAAGAATTTCGACAATGACTTTCTACGACTGAAAAATTAAATACAGGGGCACAAATGCAATAAATACATCAACAAGAGCTCAATTATTTTTAAAACGAAGGTAATGTCATGAAATTCAATGTGGGAGTTTTCAACTGACACAGTTATTTCGTTGAAAAATTAGCTTATACACGACACAATGTCATATAGCATTTCAACTATTATGAGAATTTCAACTATTATGGTCATTAGCCCCTTTAATGTAGTGAATGATTTTTCCGCGCTAGGTGGCAAGTGCTTCCCCTTCACTGGATGATGAGAAACAGTAACCAGAAAACAACATCAAAGAAATAGATCCATGCGGTGAAGGAACAGGGGGGACAAACAAACATCTTTTTATTACAGTGTTATATGACGAGACGGAGCATGTGGCAACAAGTTTGGGGCTTGTTAACACTCGCAGTGCATTACGCATTTTACATTTGGCGACGGACCGCTGGTCCACCGAATATAAGTTCTCCTTGGCCTAATCTCGGGCACTTTTTATTCGTGCGCTTTCGAGATAGTACATTAAATCTCCGCAAATAACGCAGATTAATATATAAAAAGAACTAGGCCGAACGGCGGGCAGACAGTACAGAACAACGAAAAAATTCACACGTTTCGTTACTTGGCCAAGAAAGAGTAGCATTGAGCTTCGACTGTGCTCACGGCAAATTCCATGGAATAATAGCCACGTCTCCAATTCAGAAACTCATAGCATGTGTTTGGCGAAGCATTTGCTGAATGTTTAATGGCGGAAGTGATTTGCTATGTAAAACCTATACTTTCTCAGTGGTGAGCAGTTTTTTTGCCCTGAGATCGCTCATAATATCGCGTGGAATATTAAAATTCAGAGAGCTTGGGATTTGCATTTTTCTTTGCTATTCATGTTTTCGGCGCGAAGAAGGTCGTCATTGAGCATGGTTGCTCCCCACTAAATTATCAGCTAAAAAATAATAAATGTATGGACAGGTGATATTCTTAATTTTTTGTGGTTATGGCAATATTTTAATGCTTTTCTGTGCTGACAACAGTTCTCATTCAAATAAGGTGCTATCTACACACAATGGTGCTCGCAGGTTAGCATGTTTTCGAAGAAGAGGCGATATCGTCTTCACATGTGAAGCCCATTTCACTTTTTTTGTCTTCAAAATGTACAACTTTATCATGCTATTTCGAAGTCTTAAATGATCTGTTTAACCAACCAATCGAATCCCTTTCAAGACAATATAATTCTTGGGATAAAAACGTTACATTAAACGAAGTACAATATGTGTGTAACGAAATTTTATAAAAATATTCATGGTATATTGGACGTGTCCCATTACCAATATACCAGTTATCAACACGTAATCATGACAAACAACATATGGAAATTTTCGAATTATTGTTTAAAGTACGGTTGGGATCATTTTAAACGGGTAATCATTCTCTTGGCTGGAAACGGTCCCAGGATCTTCTACTACAAACTAAACCACGGACGGAACATTGTACATTCTCACATATCGCATCCCCCCTCCTTCACACATTCCTACGTGGAAGAATCTCCTTTTAACCCCCTCCTCTCCGCGCTGTCCGCCCATGCGTCTGCGCGAGAGCGAGGGTGTGTGAACGCGCGTGCAGGTCCGGCGAGTGCGCGCGAGACAGGCGACCGTTGCGCAATAATGAACGTAATTTGTGCGTAATGAGCGCGCCACTACATCACCGGCCGGGTCCTGCGAGCGGCATGGCGCTGCCGGCGGTAGCTGTGGAATGGCGTTGGTGTTGGGTTGGGGGTGGGGGGAAGGGGTACTTTATGACGGCCCTTCCACGCGGTCGCCGCCGGCGCCGCCTCCAGCTTTGGCTGTGCCGCCGTCGCTGCACCTTCTTCGCCTCGCCGAATGCCTCACCGAATCTCTTTGATAGAGACCCGGCGGCAATATCACACACTGGGAGGATTTTCTTTGATATTGCCAAATAGCGAGGATTAATTGTTTGATTACTGTTAACTAGCGCGTCAGTAGCTAAGGTCATTAGTGTCGTAAGTCTAATGAATGTTGTTGTTTTTTTATTGCGGGTGGTGGTGGTGATTTTCCAACACCCTCCGGCTCTCCTACACGTCGTCTTGTGGATTTATTCCGAACCAGATTCTTCCCACCAGACGGGCAATACCACAGCCTGGACATGCCCTAAGCTCCCGGACGGTCTCCGGACATGTGTGGTAGTGTTATGGATGTAAGTGCGTTTGTAAGTAAGGTTCGAGAATAGGAAAAGGAGGAGGAAGGAAAGATCGCGCGCGGTCTATGGCCCGTCTGTTAGGGTACTGCTCCAGCTCAGATAGCGAGGCAGGTAGCAGCAGGTGGCAGATAACGAGGGCATATAAAAATGGGGTAGCATGCCTTCTGCATTCGGCGAGTAGCGAGCGACGGTTCGCCCAAACCCATGCAGCCGAAGTTTTCTACAAATGTTCGTTTTTTTTGATGAGCGCGAAAGATTTACTCACTTCGGGTACCGCGAGTCCCGGTCGAAAAATAACAAGCAAACCATTTGCACTAGCGAGCAACCCATTATTCGGACTTGAGCGAGCTCACTGCTTGCCGAACACTGAATATGTGGAGCCGCCCAAAACACATGCTCTACCAGAAAGAATTTCCGGTCCTATAAGATACTTTCTTCTGAAACCTTAATCATCGGGTATGGTTAGTGCCGGCGCTGGATATGGGCAGACCGGGTGATCGCCCAGGACCTAGCAAGTCAAGGGCCCCGATTATACGATTAATAGAAAAAAATAATAAAAAATTAAAATGAAATTAGAACTCGAGAAAATCTTCATCGTAAGTTTTTGTGCCGCGGTACAGCAGTCTGATATTTCATAAACTTTTCAGTTAACTATTTTCCTCAATTAGCCAGTTATAGCCAACACTTGTAATGTAGGACTCTATAAAATGAATCAAATGACGCTAATATTAAATAGGTTCTACTGAAATTGATATTTATTATTTCACGTAGGCTTATTTAACAAAAAGTGACTTTATTTATCACTAAGTAAACGCTACAATGTTTTAGCGTTTTAAGGTCAACGTGGAAATTTTATTTTTCGATTACTAAATACGTTTACTCAAAACTGTTATTGCGATTATTTAAAATATATATTCCCAAAAACTTTGTCAATCAGCTTAAAATATGTAATTTTTATTATTTGTTGAAATAAAATAACTCATAGTTTCTAGATACAACTTTAACAGTTTGGATTTTGGCGCACGGTGAAGTCCTGGGGCGAGTGACTGTGCCTGAACAGTCTAATTTTATTGTTTGAAGCAAAAGAACCGTGCAACACATTGAAGATTTCCTAAAGAAGTAGATTATGAAACTTTAGGAGCAGAGAGAATTAAATTAGCTAATGTGTAGGTAGCTATTTTCATTCCCAATATATTTACATAAAGGAAACATTGAGAGTAGACACTCAGAAAACTTTGAAAATGCCAATGTGTTGTACGAATGTCCGTGATAGAACATTCGAAACTTAGATATAAATATACGTATAGACATTCGCTTAATTAGAATTTCAAATGGAACGAGTTGATCGTCTAATTCAATAAATTTACAGTTTTCACTAGCGAATGAATTAGACAAGCCCAATGAATTACTTCCTTCTCGACCTATTTACTTCCATCTTCTCAATTTCGTACCGGCGAGGTGGCGAAGCAGCTGCAACGGATGCCACTGCTGTGCCTCTGACTGGGAGGTTCTACGTTTGAATCCCGACGGTGACAGGATTTTCAGCATTTGCTAGATATTTAGGTAAAATTCAGTGGGTGTCTTGAGAAAAATTCTAGCGGTCGGCTGCTCTGATCGGTTGTTTTCCAGGTTTTCTTCGATCGAACCAGGCGACTGTCGCAGCAGTACCCTAATAAACTGGCAAAGGATCTTGCCTCCCTCTTCCTTCTTCTATCGTCTTGTCCTAACCTATCGAGCTTGTCCCAGCTGGTGAGAGATACCTGGTTGAGAAAAATCCTGCTAGCTAACGGTGGGTCGGCGCCGGATCTTGCCATCCAACGGAGGAAAAGCATCGCCACTTCCCTGGCAAAAACATGCGATACACTTACGGGACTAATGACCTTCGCACATGACGCGCCCAGAATCACTAATGAATCTATCAATCAAAAAATCTCAATTTCCTCATTTTGTGGAGTTTTGATTCGCATTAATGTATTGTCATTATGCGCACCTTTTGTGACACTCTTCTTTTCATAGTTATGGTAGGAATAGAGCCGAGAGTTGCGATTGTGTTAGCTATACTATAAAATCAAAACTGTAGTCCGTTCACCGATGCAAAGAAATTGTTATCACTCGTACGTACGTAAGGCACTAGTTAACGGATGCCGCTAACCTCACTGTGTTGTTATTAATTTTCATTATTCAATGGCGTAAGGTAAAACGGTTGGATAGATTTTCTGGAGCTGAAGATTTTACTTCTCCCCTATTCGTCACATATAGGTTTACCGCTTTTTGACAAAATAGATCAAATAAAATAAAATTTGCTTATTGCCCAAAGTGACGCAAAGCATTGTAACGGGAGAGACGAAATGGATGGAACCAGAGGAGGAAAAGTCAGTTGGAGAGTGAGGGAAGCTCAAGTGTGGTTTGCGGGGGCGGGGCAAAGGGG
>BOPP01000246.1:422037-434537 GCA_017312745.1 Gryllus bimaculatus
GTCAAGAGAGGCGCGCGACAGCGTCTGCTGAGCGTCGCCGCAAAGTGACAGCGCAGCGTCTTCGCTCCATTGATTTTCGTCCCCGTCTCCGTTTACATCTCCTTTCCCGTCGCATTCATCTTTCTCGCTTTCGAAGTCGCACGCGCCTTGGTCGTTCCCACTTGTTGCCTGTACCTCCTTTCCGTCTGGTTTCGTTTGAGTAAGTTTTGTCGTCGCCTACGTGTTTGTTATTTTCGGTTTTTTTCTTCTCTTCGAGGTCTTTTTTCTTCGTTCTTTGGATCTCTTTTATTTACGACTTCGCAGTCCACCCTCGTCTTGCTTCTTTACTTACGTAACATCTTCACCATTTTCACATTTGACTTCTCCGCTTTTAACATTTTTGTCATCTCTTCGAGTTCAAAATGTCAGTTTTTCGTGAAAATTAATTTTCTTCTCCATTTTTTCACCCTTCCTTTTTTCGTTTTCTCCGTAATTTTTGTTCTTTTTCATCGTCTTCGCCCAACTGCTTCTTGGTTATTGTTTCTTTCGTCACACGTTTTCACATTCGCTGTCACCCCTGCTTTCCGGGTTTTTCTTAACTTTCAGACCCTCTCATTTTAGCTCAGAACCAGCATTTCCGCTGTCTCTGCAACTACTCTGACCGGAAGGTCATAGGTTCAAATCCCGACAATGCAGGGGCGGATTTTCGACTCCACAAATTAAGCTAGGTGAAATTCAGCCGCTGTTTGGAGAAGAAGTCTGGCTGCCCTGGTCAGTAGTTTTCCCCGGTATCTCCGAGCAATATCAAGCGAATGTCGCAGCAGTTCCTAACAAACGGACCACAGCGCGCTATATTTCCTTCCTCTTCCTAGTCTTATCCTCTCATCTTATATAGAACTGCAATTAAGTGCACTAGATTACCGCCCGTGAGGCGAGGGTCTATCGCGGAACCTATTAGGAATAATGATCAAAGCATCTGACGAAACCGGATACATCAAGCAATTCACCTACATATGCTGTTTCATTTGAAGCCTTCGCCATCATTCCACTTCCCTTCGTTTGCTTCTTCGCCGTCTCTTCACCCGTCGTCCGCTGCACCGCGCTACCCCAACACCGTTATTGACCGGCGCTACTGACCTACATGATATGTTCATTAAAATTAACAGGAGCAGCGGTGCATATTTCAGTTCACACGCCGTCGGCGCCCACGTCGGCAACCGGGCGTGTGTTGACTCACGACGCCCACTGGCGGTCGCCACTCTCGCTCCCTCCCCTCCCCCTCCCCTTCACCCCCTCCCGCGACGAATACACATCCCATCGCAACGAAAGGCTTTATTATCTTTTCAGAGTGATCGCTATTGCATTGGGGAATCGTCACAACCCTTTTGTTCGCTTGTTGAGCTGTGTTCCGGAAAGAGTTCGTGTTCTGAAGAAGGATCAATTTCCTCGGTCACGTACGTGATAGTATCACGGGGCGGCGACGACCGGTTTTAATCAAAATAGGAGTTTATGAATCAGCTTTCCATCCTGACTTTATATATAGTATGTTTTTTATCATGTACAGTATTTAAAACTTACTGTTTTTAATGTTGCAAATAATTACCATGCGCTATGTCATAAAGTAACATATGAAATATGGCGCTGTAGCAATTCGCTGCTTTTGATTAAAAGGAGGGTAAGCAAGAATCAATTTTGCATTCTGGTTCATATGTGCAGATGTGCGTTTGTGCAAAATTTACGATTGTTTACATTTTAAATGAACTCAGGCAATGCATTTTAACAACTTACATATTTATATAAAGAAGTCACTAGCTACTGTTTGATAATTTGTTAGTTCTCTAGCTCAAATTTCAACCAGTTAGTTGTTGTGTGCCATCGAGCAAGAACAGCTTGGCATAGAGGCTGTAAACGTGAATTCAATTGGTGAGCAAAGTGTTTCGAAGAATGGCAAGTTCATCTAAAAAAGGGAATGTGATCAAAATTTGTTTGTTACGCGTGAATCATTTACTCTAAAATTCCGAAAGGAACACATCACTTCGTTTCTAAGATTTGGGTGCCACGCTTACTTACGTGTTATGTAAAGGGATCAAGATACATCTTGGGTCACTTATAGCGTTTGTCAGACATGTGTTGCAGGTTTGAGAAAATTGTACCAAGGAAAGTAGAAATCGTTAACTTTTGGTATACAAATGGTATTGAGAGAACAGAAGAGTAATGTAAACAAATGGCACTGTTTCACCGTGTAGAAATAGAACAAGAAAAGTATCAAAGAATTAATTTGCTCAAATTTCCATTCCATACGCCATAAATCCCGTACCACATGTTCCCGATACCAAATCCAAAAACTCACCCACCAACAAATCTATATTCAGATTATTCATACTGCTGAGATAGTGAAATGGACGTTATTGATTTCCCCAAAGAAGGGAGAAGGATACAGTTGTTTAATCAAGAAGAACGTAATAATTTGGCGCGACATCTAGGCCTCTAAGGAATCGGCGCAGGTATTACGCTCACGGTTTAAAGAGAAATATGTGCTCGTCCCACCACAACGTTTATTGGTATCAAAAGAGAGGAGTTCCTTGCTTATTTCACGAAAAGGGTACATTCAAAATTTGGAATAAGAGATATCAGTTATGAATTAAGAATGTTAGTAGATTGTTAAAAATGAAGCTTCAAAGCTGTTCTTTCTCATAACGGCAATCATTGAGCTTTATTACCAGTAGCACATTCTGTACATTTAAAGGAAACACTCGTAAATATCGAAAAACGTTTAAAAAGGGAATTATGAAGAACGTCAATTGACTGTTTTCGGAGGTTTAGAAATAATTGGAATATTATTGCCACTGCAAGTAGGAGTTTTTTAAATTCCCTTGCTCTGTATATTAATCGGATAGTAGGGCTCGTGAATTCCATTGGATCAAAGGAGTTTGCTCAATAAGTATTTTGAATTCCGGAGATAAAAATATCGTAAGCAGAAGTTTGGTTCATCCTAAACAAATATTTGGCTACCATTCCATATCAAGCTTGGTAGCTTAAAGAAGGAATCTTTGTGGTACCTGAAATAAGAGATCTGATGAAAGATGAACATTGCGAAATGTGAGTAATGAAGAAACACTGGCCTGATCTGGTTTCAGATGTATTTACGAGATTTTTTTTTTTGAATAAAAATCATCCAGATTTTAAAAGCATGGTGGATGAAATGTGAATTTACGTGACATGAGGATGAACTTCATTTTTCCATATAGCATTTAGAGTGTAAAATCAGCATCAAACATCATACTCTCAACAAGCTCCGTCATTTCTTCCCGGAAAATTTCGGAGATTTCAGATTTAACGTGAAGAGAGGATTCACGAACACCTGAAAAAGATATAACGAAAACTAAAAAAAAAAAAAAGAAAAAGAAAACGCGAATAACATAAGGGAGAAGATACAGGAATGTTAACGTATTTAAGGTAGAAAAATAATAGAAGAAGAGTCCAGGCAAAGAGTAGAGGGATATGGGAAGAATTACATCTCCTGTAATGGGGTTAAATGTAAACGATTGGGTCATATTCGATTTCTGCAGCAACATAACGAATAGCACAAACCGCGTGTCCTCCTTTCCAAAGTCCTGCATATAACACCGCGCTCAATATTAAAATCTATCACCAGATGAAAGTGTTATGTTTATCAACTTGTTGGAATTTCCCAATTCTCCAAACCCGGCGCTAGAATTACCTTCACTAAAATGGAGCCGCTCAAGAGACAATGATTAAGTTTTAAATTGGAGTGGCGAAGATAAACGTCTGAAAAAATATATCGGAGGTGTTTTGTTGAAAAATAAGTAGTAGATTCACAGATACATTCGTTTTCTGCACAAAAAATTACGCAATACAAACCAGATTTTTCGCAAATTTTAAATTGACCCGCAATTTTTCGTCAATTCCTCCAAGTCGTTTGCAACGTCTTACACCTGTTAACGGACAACAATATGCATCGCGCATAAACTGATAGATATGGATACATTTATAATTCTTACGCTGTGGCGTTCACTGTTCTTTCAAGAACTTGTGTTTTGTTGGTTTTCCTGTCCAAAGAGGAGCATTTTATAAGCTCCTCTATATATGCTAGCTCAGAGCCTAGCTTGCGCCTCCGTCACCTCCACAGTTGTTACCGCCGCTGCCATCGTCGCCACCGTCAGCATCATTGCCAAAGCTTCACCGCCATCACCGCTACCGCCGCCGCCATCTCCTCCATTTCCGCAGCCGCAGCCATCTTAGCCAACAGGTGAATGAACACATCTGCCCGCAAATTTCTGCAGTGAATTCATTGCGACTTTTATGCGGCAATTTAAAGGATACTACGAAAATGAACAAGAAAGCAGATAATTTCTAAATTTCATAGATCGCAAATGTCAGTATTAAATAACGCTAATTTGATAACATTTGTAATTTGTTTCAGTATACAAGAAAACTTAAATGACTTCATCAGTCAGTTATTAATATGCACATCAACTCTTAATTTTCATCTTCCATGGAAACTGTATTGTTCGAAAATCGTCATTGAAAATAATTAATGACAATGAACCTGTTAAAGGAGTTATTTAATTTTTTAAACTTTTAATATTATCTTTTTAAGTATGTCCTTTGCAATACATTTAATACAGGTACATTAATTAGAATATTTTTGACGATCCAAACACATTAGAATTGACAATGAATTTGTTGGAAAAACTATCACGTAATATTATGTATTCTCATACATTATATAATTTTTTCCAAAATACGGAGGACACAACAATCATTTTATTGAACCCTGCCATTTAGGTCAGAATATAATACTTACGGCATTTCTATTTACGATCACAATCAATAGACAGAAGAATTAAACTGATTTGCATATCAAGTGAGAATGATTGAGAGAGCAGAAAATACCACCCGCATATAATATAAAGAACTTTTCACCATTAATATCTAATTTTATTCAGTAACTTTGTTTTGATACATCCACTGACACTATTACCCTTTCTCAACGAAATTCAAATTCCGTCTAGCGAAACCTGTTTGCACCTTTAATAACCGCAAACATAAAAACCCCAATAAAATGTTTCTATTTCATATTCTCCATTCTTTCTACATACTTGTTTGTGTACCAGTAAGTTGGTAACCTTCCTCCGCTATTAGCTTAACACGCCCTTCCCAACACGCAGTAACAATAATGATAAAAATGCCACACAAACCGAGTAACATTACGCGACACTATAAACACGGTCGCTTAACAGCTCCTAATTCTCATCCGCTTGCCCTGTGCAGATGGTACCGGTTTCCGCGGCGTAGCGATGGCAGCCGCAGAGAGACGCACTGTGGATTCAGAGCTACAAACAGAGGACAAAATTATTTTATTTTATTTAAAATATCCTATACACTTTCGAATGATTAATAATACAATCAATATTTATATAGCTTATATATAGCAATACTAGAGCAATATTTATCACGTCTGGATGAACATTTTGTTAAATTTCTCTGCCATGCATGTCCTTTGCCGCCGAAACAGAGCGGTACTTTCCTGAACGCTTTGTAGATGTAAATAAGCAATTGTTTGATTCATTTATATTTCGCATGTAGTAATCAGTTTTCAGAATGAGCGTTACTATCACTCTCACACGATTCTTTAGAAATAATATTTTCGAAGCAACTTATTCACGAGCGACAAATCGTTTGTTAAATATAAAAAAAGACTATTTTTTAAAACCCTGTAATTCACATCGTTCAAAAACAAGTGCGCTACAACAAAATAGGCTTTATAGTATTATTCGTAAAGTTTACGTAATATTGTAGTATATTATCTATTCACGAATTCGTATGTTGAAATTACATTTTACTGTACCGATTTCTTCAAATTCGTCAATAAAAAACCATTAAATAGATGTAAAGGCATTATCTAAGGGGTTTTGGAATTTTTTTCATTTATATCTATCTTTATATTCTTTTTCAATTTAAAAAAAATTGGATTATTTGTTCCTGTCTTATGTCATATATTGATGTATACTTTCACTCCTTCTTGTTTACTAATATTTTACCAAACAAGGCGTGGGACATTAAAAAATACATATCTTACTTTTTTTAAATACAAAACGTTCCAATGATAGCGATTCTTCCGCCATTGTATTCAGTATTTTCTGATCTATCCTCACAAAGTGCTAACTACTAAGGGACTCTAGGAAAGAAACCTTTAATTATATATAATAGTAATGAAGACAATATTTAAATAAAAGTATTTTGCAATTTCGGAAAATGTAATAAAAATGTTTTAAATGTTTTAAAAAAATAATTATTTAAAAAAAAATTAAAAACCGAAAGTTCAGAAGTTTTGATAAAAAGAAAGTTGCAATGTATTTATAATCGCTCATCATCCTATTACATAGAAAATAAAGGAAAGATTGGTTCTATTTTTCATAAAAGTTTGAAAATGTACTAGGGTATATCACACTATTATTCAGGAAAGTCACAAAAATGTCAAGTTCTTCCTGTTCCATACCACATTTTCTTATGTTCTGTTCCATATAAAATTGTTCGAAAACATGGGGAATTTTGAACAATGTAGTCGGACAAAACGGCATTCGTTATACTTGTATTTTTTAAACAAGAACTGTGATCAAAAATCTTTGTAATTATTAATGTTACAAATTTACACCTTTCGTAAGTTCCTATTTCTGTTTAATGATAAATCTGAAAAAATCAAAATATATAGTTTTATTTTTCCTCTAGTATTTTTGAAATTAATATTTCTGTAAACAACATTATATTTATGTTTCCAGAATAAGGATAAAACTTATAAGTGCCCCACCGTTAACAGCCTAGTACCTCCTCCCACCACAGTACGATTGCGTCATATTATAAACTCGGTGTTGTTTAATATACTGCTCCGTCATTGGTCAGGAAATTACTCCAGACAAGTACAAAAACAACCCATCAGAGCAGCCAGCATGTAGAATTCTCAGCCGGGCAGGCGTCAGTTTCATTCAACAAGTATCGAAAATACACACCACGGACAGGAAACACCACGAATACTTGCGAATTTCGCTCTGATTGAAAACGTTTTTGTTCGCGTTCGCCCCAGTCGGGACCACAGTGGGGCGCGGAGCAAGGTACCTGACACGCGAGCGGAACTGGGAATTTAAGAGGCACGGCGCGTCCCGGACTCGCAGCTCAGCCCCGCCCAGCGCAGCGGTCCAAAGGCGCCGAAGTGCGGAGAGAGTTACGGCGGGACGCAGCGGCGGCGTGCGATGAGACAGATACTTCGCGTTATGGAGATGTAGTGCATTTGTGGTTCCTGAAGCGTTCAACAGGGTGCGGTTGGCGGTCGCGGATGCGAAACTGGTGAAGCGGCGGGGAGAGGGTCGAGAAAGATGGGGAGGAGTGGGAATAGGAAGGCTCTGAAAGTGCCTGGAGTCCAAGAAGGTAGTGCGAAAAGGCAAGGTACGGAGGTAGTGGAAGGGTAGTACGAAGGTAGAGGAAAGGAGGCGGAGAGCTGAGTGTGCACAATGAGAAGATAGTAGGAAGCGGGGAGTGAAAATCTGCATAGAGCATATGGATAGCAAAAACGCAAAGGCGACCGATATTGTTGCAGGAGCAGTGTGATAGAGCATGAGCCAGAGACCAGCAGGAGCGTAGAAAACCAGTAACAAACCGTAGAGTTGACAGGAATGGCATAGAGCGAATGGGACGGACTGCGGTGTCGCCCGGTGAATTCGGTTGTGTCCGGTGGTGAAAGTCGGAGTGAAGAAACGCTGTGCCGGGTGAGAAACTCCATAGAGTCGCAATGGGAATGGTTAAAGTGACGTGGGATAATAAAGTGGGGAGAGTCATGAAGTGGTGTAAGAAAACAGGTGACAAAGAGAGCAACGCCGTTCGGTGCTAGATCGGCGGCAGTGAAAGGGTCGGGTGCGGCGCATGCGCGGGTGAAATGAGGAGCCACAGAGCTGGGCGAATACCGAGGAAAAACAAGGCGCGAGGGGCGGTATGGAAGACTAGACCGCGCAGGTCCCTAAAAGGATAATCCAATCGATTCCAGAATGCTGGTGACGGCTGTGGTAGAGATTGCGAGAATAGCGGGGGATCAGAAATGCGGAGTCCAAAATCGCGGGGAAATGTAATTGAGGGGTTGCAGAAGTGCGAGGGGGGGGCAGAATTGCGGGAATGCCGAATTGAGGGGATGCGGACGTGTTAGAGGGCAGAAGTGCGGCGGTGAGGACGTGCGGGATTGCGGAAGTGACGCGGTTGCGAAATACAAGCGTTCGCAACTGAGTCAAAAAGTTTCCACTGTGTTTGGCGGTGACTAAGTACAGGGACTTCCAGAAGTGGCCAGTGGTTGGGGAGTGAGGTGGGTTGTGGGTTGTAGCGAGATGGCATAGCTGCCTGGGGGCGCAAACGCGTCGGAGCGAGCGATGTGAACCGGTCACGACAAGCAAAACACCGAAAGTGTTGTCAGCGGCGGAGAATCATGTCGTATTTTTTACCACCTCCTAATTTTTTGTTGTTCAAAACGCGTCCCATGTTGTACACAACACATCAGAGCTCCCTCGGGAGCTGCGGGGGCGGCGGACGCCGCAACCGAACACCAAAGCCGGCAGCTGCCCACCAGCGGCGCGCTCGCGCACGCGCGTTCACTTGTTTCGTCGCTGCGGGGGCGGGGGCGTGGGCGTGGGCGGGGGCGGGGGCGGCGCAGCAGCAGCTGTCCTCCGCTGCGCCGCGTCGCGTCGTGTCGCGCTCGTCCACCCGTCGGCGTCCGCCCGCCCACGCCCGCCTCGCCGGCGCACGCGCGTGCGTGGCGTGCGTGCCTCCGCGTGCGTGCGTCGCCTCGTGCCGGCGCGTGCGAGCGGCGCGTGCCGCGGGTGAGGAGGAGTCGGATGCGTGAAGAAGCGCCGGTGGACGCGGGTATTTCCCTGACATTTTTCTTATGATTCCCACACTGAGCCTCGTATGATTGATTACTTCGTTTCCGCACCCGTTAACTGCTATGGATATTACTCCCGTAAGGGTAGTGCGTGATTTAACACGCAAGGTGGCGGTGTTCTTTACCCGCACACCGGGAAGATCCGGCGCGGACCTATACGTCGGCTTGCTGTGTTTTCCTCATCTATGTATCTCACCAGCTCGGTATCGCCTTACCGGAGACTAGCTTCAAGTTCCCAAATGGTCTCCCGACTTGTGTGGTAGTGTAATGCATGCTAGTATGTGTGTAAGTAAGGGGTTAGGGTAGAAGAAGAAAGAGCACACAGTCCGTAAACCGTTTGTTAGGGTACAGCTCCAGCACTCGCCTGGTGTTGATCGGAGAAAATAGGAAAGCTATCGATCAGTGTAACCTGCCTCCGGAATCCTACTCTTGTCCACGGCTAAATTCGATGTAGCTATCTAGCCAAAAATTCGAAATTGTTGTCGCTACCGGGACTCGAACTCTAGAATCACTCTGTCAGAGGCACTGCCCTTACAGGTGATGCTCTGAGCCCCAAATGAGTGCAGCCCCATGAGTGCAGGTAAAAATTGAACGGATTGATAATCGTATGTAGCGCTTAGCAAATGACTTGGAGGCGTTTCTTGTGGCGAACGGGATTCATTCCTCATTGCGACATCTGACCGCGGGAAAGTTCCTATGTATGTATTGTCGCATTATAAGGCTATATATTATTTACCTCTAACATTACCATGAACGTTACAAATAAAACACATTCATCTTTCAGGTAAAAATGTTTCATTCATTTTGAATGAACCTTTGCGAAAGTGTCAATTTTCAGCTTCAATTTCCCACAATTTCTCAACTTTTTAGTTGACTTTTCTTATCAAGTGTCTTGTAGTTAAATAATTATATACTAAAACATGTTCCATTTTATAGAATCAAGGAAATTCTTAATTGGAAACAGTTTTAATAAGAAAATTATGACATTATCGTGAATTTGTGCTTCTCTACATGCTGCGTTTGGTTCATTTAAACAGCGAAACAATGGCAGATACGTCCGTTTTAAACGAACTAAAATATAGAAAGACGAGCAAGGTGAGGGTGTTCGAAAAAAAAAATAGAAAAAAGATGGGAAGGATGTTGGGAGTTGTCTTCCACGAAAAAGATAAACGAAGAGGTAGCCGAGGAAAAGAGTGAACATATCACTTGCTGGAGAGTAAATATTAAAAGGCGGTAGTGGCGAATACAGGTGTTGCAAGGTTCTGTGAATAAAAAGTGGCAATTGACAACGAAATCAATATTGCCTGAGCAATGTTCTTGGGTGGAAAGGGACTTGTCCTACATTATGAAACATAAATGGGGAGGATATGATTTTCCGAAGATGCAATGTATCATTGTAAGATATTGTCAACAGACAACGCGTCTTTGTATTGTATATTTTGTTCGTATTCCAATTGTATTGTATTGTATCAAGTTTGTTTGTATAAATTGCATATTTATTTCGTACTCTAATAGAAGCTTGTTCATTTCCCATCTATGTATATGGGCTGTATTGTTGGGCATTTTTAATTCGATATCACAAGTGCGCGTTACGCTACCAACTACTTTTTGACGCCCATATTTTACGTTATTGTTCAGAAACAATGATCTCAATCAATTTACTTGTGTTGCTTCCTCGCCGCGAGAGAAAATATCTGGTAAGAATGGGATTTATGGGAGGATTTAATTTTTCCGCGCATCTGTTAGGATATTTTCTCATTTTACAAGCTTGACTCGATGCAGAGTATTTTCCGCCTTCCGAAAATACACAGCCCTCGGTCGATTTTGAAGCCGCAAAATCAGGAATAGAAAGTAAGAATGCTAAAAGACATATATATTACTGGGGCTGTTATACTTTTTTATGCTTCTAAAACTGTGTGGCTGTCCTCCTCGCCCCCCCCCCCATTTTTATAACAATGTTATCATAAGAGGTCATGAGGTGGAAGTGATGCAGAAATTGTAATGCAAAAACTGGCAGTGTGAATACCCAATTTTTAATTCATTCGAAAGTTGTCAATATCAGAATGAATTTGACGATTCTGATGAAGCCTTGTATTCAGATTGAAATTCGCGCTGCCAACTTGTCACATTGTAGATAATAAAGGATTTTATAATACTTCGCGTTTTATTTACTTCATTCTACTTTTTACTTAACACTTACTTGTTCTATTTTCAGCACGGCCACGTTTCTTTTCTTAGCTTTAAGCCGTTCTGTTGACTGAATTCTGCAACGCATGCTAATGATACGACTATTCATACCCTTCTAAAACATGTTTCAGACCTCTTAATGATTACGCTGTACACTAACGTACTCTCTTTTTATTTGGCATTACTAACTCGTTTTCATTTATTACTATGTAGCTAATTAGTAAAATACATTTTATTTCTCCATTAGAAAAATGTCCAATGGTAATCTACAGTGTTGACTACTACATTGCGACTCATTTCAAGAAGCAGCAAATGAGAAAATAGTCTCTGAAAAACGCTCCTAGCGCACGTACACACGAAATGATCTCTTCACCGTCCTTCATACAGTCTTATCCACCCCGTGTGGCTACTGTTTAAATTAATCGGACACTCTTAACATTAACTATATTGCGACCTTAACCATGAAAAAATACAGTATACTTCCAGCTGCGTTCTGTGTGCATTTAATATTTTTGTAAAGCTTTGTTTTTATTTATAAAATTAGTGTTTTCAACAATTGCATGCTTCAAATAACAAAGGATGTAAGTGCCATTTCCAAACTTTCGAGAAACATAAGTTAATATATACGTTAAAACTATTGGCACATACAACTTCTGCCATTTATAATCACCTCGTAACACTATCAAGAAATGCGTCTGGACTTTCGTTCTTGTTTATGTTATAGAGCTTCATCCATTCATCATTATTCTGGTAAAAACGAAAATTTAACAGAAATGGCACTTACATCCTTTTACATTTCAAGGCTTCAATTACGTTCTCAGTACGGTGAGCATTTTGTGTTTCCCTTTCCGAATTTTGAGGACCACCATCCGTGGCGAGAGGGTGCAAGGAGGCGAGGCAGAAGGGGACGTCGGGGGTGCCGTCGCCCTCCGCCCTCCGCCGTCGTGGTCCGTCCTCACCCTGCCTCGCCGGAGGGCGGGAGGCACGTGGCGCCCAATTGGCCGAGTCAAACCCTGCCGGGAAGCGCCGCCGATGCGCACAGTGGGCCTCAAACCAGTGGCGAAATTACCGGCGGTGATGATTGACTAATTTCTATTGGTTTTGGGCGCGCTAATTGCTAAGGTCGTTAATTGTTTGCATGGTTTTTCTTCGGGAAGTGGCGGTGTTCTTCCCCCGCTGGGTGGCGAGATCGGACGCCGACCTACTCTCGGTTTGATTGATTGCTTTAGTGATTCCGGGCACATCAACCAGAGTCATTTGTCCCGTAAGTGTAGGGCGTGATTTTACTCGGGCGATAGCAGTTACCTTTCTCTCGCATCTCCTGCATAGATTATATCGTGGAAGGAACAATCTAACTACTACATCACTCGTTTTTTCACTTATAAATGATTGT
>BOPP01000246.1:439537-445125 GCA_017312745.1 Gryllus bimaculatus
TAGTTTGGGCTTCAATCTGTATATTGGGGCAAACTGATCAAACTTCACAAAATGTTAAATGATCTTCCTAAGTGTTCTATGGAATTTTAAATGTCTTTGGCGTTAAGTGATATTTTTTAATGCAGCGATGAAATTGTCAATGAACCCGATAGTCGATCCTACATGAAAGGATTAAGGGAAGAGTTAATAGGTCGATAACCATTCTGACAGTGTTGTGAATTGGAAAATATGCGTATATTAAGATATTACAAATATTTTGAAGATAAAACGATCAATGACAATGATATTAGTGTATTAATTTTTGGTTAATAAAATTTAGTGTAGGTAACTCCCTTTGTTCAGATTGAGAAGGCCGAAGTACAGCGTGAGCGTGTATACGTGCTAACCACACGTCCTCCCTTAACCCATGGCCGCGAGGCAGGGACGTCGCCGGGAGGCCTGAGCTCGTTCACGGTCAGTCACGCCAAGTACATACATACATACATACATACATACATACAAACAGAAAGACAGACAGACAGACAGACAGACAGTCAGACAGACGGACAGACATACAACTGCCTTTAATAGAAGATCTTGCTAGGTCAATAAACTTTAAACGATTTTAAGAATATCTACCTCATTGCAATACGTAGCACTCGTATATAACTTGATATTGTTATCTAATATATTATATGAACCTCTCAAATTACATTAATGACTAGGAATTATTCTCTAATTGCACTGGAACAAAACATTCTTTGAAACCCAACACTGAAACACAATCGTTTGATAGGAATTTCGAACAATGAATGCTAAATTACATATTTCCTTAAGTAGCTGAAATCAGAGTACAGAATAAAGTACTTTCTAACAACTCTCCGGGGATTTGAAGTCGTTTGACACAGCGGGGGGTGATGACCTCATTAGTGCCGAAAGTTATCCCAACGATGTATGACGGATAGTCACTACTGAAAAACAACAACCTACATTGTTGCTTCTACAACCGTTAATTTCTTCAAAAAACCGCTGACGGCTATTGAAGCCAACTACCGGTGTTAATAGAATAAACACCCCAAATTCCAGCGTTCACATGTAACAAATTCTTTCATCTCGCGTCGAGGCAGTCGCTAACTTCCTTCATTCATGCGTGTCCGCTTTACGAGAACATTCATTAAGGGAAGTTGCAAGAGAAGGAGTGGGATTGGGTGGTGCGACACAAGCCAGAACAGGAGACGGAGTGGCGCAGGAGCGAGAACAAAGATCTGCTAAGAAAACTATCCGCAGACAACACATGAACTAGTTTACAACGCATTACCTGACGTCTTCAAACATATCAAGGCCAATATACACAATATACAAGTTCAAATGTCATGCAAAGTCGTATCAACTACGTAACAGTTTTAACAAAATTAATGCACAACAGATTCAGTAAAAAAATAAAACTAGTATTCATTTCACAATACGTCATTGATGCATTTATAAATGTAGAAATTCCATATTTTTTTTCATATTCTATACAAAAAATTGTTAAGTTATTCCAGGTGTTCGACTAGCATCTCTCTCATATTTGTGTGTTTGATCGATCGAACAAAGGAAGTAATAGTTTTAGACTTGGTTTTGCTTCGGCATACCAATTGTATTTCTTCTTGCGTCTGCCGACACAATCTGCACGTACACATTAACAGTTTACCTGTCGCCAATATATCCTATATTTGCCCCATTACCCTACTCCTGGAGGGAATGTTCAAAGCGTTTAAAGATTATTTTAGATAAATATCAGATCAGAAGATGAATTCAAAACTCTAGCGATCCCCTCCTGTGTTCTGTGTTCTGGCCGCAACTTGAGAATCATATATCCAATATAACAGGACTGCGATCAACTGGCTGTCCCCAAATATCGTCACCGCCATCATCAACGCCGCACATGCCACAACCATTATCACTACCACCTTCGCTGTCGCCATCGTCACATTCCACTAGCTGTTCATTCAGCTCTCTCTCGCCTCCTGCTGGGTTAAGCATCATGACTCCTAGGGCAATCTTCAACTGATTCACCACCATACGCATTGTAAGCCCCATAAATATGGCTCGTTCATATCGTTGATTCATTATCTATATAGTATTTCCAACGGCGTCAACTACTATAGTCATTAATAACGTAGCTGTGTGCATGATGTATCTCAGGAGACGGCGCTGTTCCGCGTTCCAGCCCGGTCGAGATTCAGTTTCAGACTAATCTCTCGATACGATTGATTGATTTTTAGTGATTCCGGGGTGGGTAAAACTGCTAAAGTGATTAGTCCCATACGTGTAATGCTTGATTCTTCTCGGGAATTGGCGCTAATTTTCTTCCGCTGGATGGCGGGATCCGGCTGCCGTCGGCTAGCGGGTTTTTCCCCAACAAGGTGTCTTCGACCAGCAGGGCACCACCCCAGTCGACCCAAGCTCTAAGGTCCCCACCGGTCTCCCATCACTTGTAGTGTATTGCAGTGTGTGTGTAAGTGAGGGGTGATGATAGGACAATGAAGGGGAAGGAAAGATCGCACGCGGTCCGTGGGGTCCGTGGCCCGTTTGCTAGAGGACTGCTCGGGCATTCGTGTGGTATTGATCGCGGAAACCATGGACAACTACCGATCACATTAGCCGGCCGCTAGAATTCTCCTCTGCAGCCATCTCCCGAGAGAGAAAAACATGCACTACACTTACGGTACTCGTGAACTTAGCAGTTGACCGGCATCACTAAGAATCAATCAATCATATTTATGGGACTCATGACCCTGGAAATTGACGCGCCCGGACACCCTAATCAATCAATGAAACAACAACCGTTCCACCTCTTCAGCCTAATTGCATCCTCCCCCGGCGCCGCGGTCGCGATGAGCCGTGGCTCTCCTTCGCCGACGCCAACCAGCGTCCAGGCGCCTCCTCCGTCACTCCTCGTTGGCCGCGGCGCGCGTGCGGCCGGCGCGAACGCGGCAAGCTGCGACAACGACAACGCCACGCCAGCGCCAGCTGCAGCTGCCGCAGCGGCCGCGCGGGCGGATGTCGGCTTAATTTAATAGCACGCCCTGGAGGTCAGGTCAACGCCGCCACCGCCGCCGCCGCCGCCACCGCCCGAGAGAAAATCGTAAAAGAACAGCATTGCATCACATGCGCTCCCCGGAGATGCGTCGCGCGCTGCTTTGAACGGCGCGGAAAGTGCACAAAAGTCGGTTTTCAAAGCTCTCTGATTTATTTGATTCAAGTGCATATGTGAAACAAAATGTTCAGGACATCAATCTAATTTTAAGTATTTTTGTCCTGTAATGTGTAGAAGGTTCGTAATCGGGAAATTTATTAAGAAGTAGGACAGTCATAAATTCATCCGATTTTGAGCCCTCATTTTTCAGTAATAGTTATTATTACCATTTTTCAATTACTTTTACATTTCTAATTATTTTTAACTATATTTCTCTTGGAAACATATTGTTTAGACTGTTGTAAGTTCGTGTATTTTAACTAGTCCAGCCAGCCAGCAGCAATATAACATCCACGTCTCTTCAATGACCAAATTATACACAAATATTAAAGTGCGAGAAAATGGCACATCTCAAACGTCGCCATTTTCATGTCAAGTGTCTGCAGGGCAGCAGCGTTTAATGACAGTTTGCAGGGATGTAGACATTTAGACAAATGAAATATCTTCTCTCCCCGCGTACACCATCTAATGGTAGTGTTCAGTAAGTGATTCCTTGAGTGATTTAAGGTCATTAATTTCGTAAGCTAGTGCATATTATATCCCTGGAAGTAGCGTTGTTCCTCTCCCGCAGGAACATGAGATCCGGCGCCGACCTACACTTTAGACAGCAGATATTATCTCTCTAGGGGAGGGTATCTCTCCCCGGGGGTGTACCTTTAAGGAAATTTAACTAAGGTAATTAAGTGAAGGGAGCAACATTTAAGTAAATGTTTACAGTGCTCTGTTGCTTGCCTGATACGACATTCGTACAGTATCGATCAGAGAACCCGTGGAAAACTAACGATGAGAGAAGGCGACTGCTACAATATTATTTCCATGACTTGAACTCTGAGTTTAAAGCTCAACAGTGAAACCGATGCTTAGCCTTAAAGTGACGAATTAGTGTTAATAAAGAAAGTCGGGGCGGTGCAGTGGCTGAAAATGAGACTGGACCTTAATGTATATTAGTAAGGTGTACGATACTGTCTATATTTTGGTGTTTTTTTGTCGTGGTTTATAAACGTTTGTTTGCCGAGTGTTAATTAGTTAATTGGTTTTTAAAATTGTTTGTTTTTCTCGTGCATTATTTATATGTCTTTGTACTCTACTCCTGTTGAAGAAATTAAATATTTCAAAACGTTGTCATGATTAATTGGTACTTAATCCATATTGACAAATACCGTGTATTAATGTTTTATTACTTAGATTCTTTTCGCGGGTAAGAAATAAAAAATTGTTTATCATCATTAAAGGATGTGGAACTGGCACGAATTATCGACTGTCTCCCCATTCAACGGCCATTAGAGGAGAGAGACAAAGAAATAGGGAGAGACAGAGAGCGAGAGAGAGGGAGGGAGGGAGGGAGGGACAGAGGAAGAGGGAGACACATTAGAAGATTCCTTTTAGTATTGGAGAGTACATGCTGGAATTCACTTTCCTTGACTGAACGTGCCGTATTCAGAAATTTATAATGGAGCGGTTCCTACAGCTATTCTCAATAGTTGGTATTTTAGTTCTATTAGTTGGTTAGTTCATTGTGGCCACCTCTAATTCGTGTTGAATCAGGAGTAACATGCATATATGTTGGAGCCAACTCAGAAAACAACGATCAAGCTACTCTACTTATGGATGTATATTATTTGAGCTAACATCAACATCATAGATCATTAGCTCCGTAAGATTAGTGCAAAATGAAAGGCACCGGCTTAGCTGGGAAAAGCTACATGTCCACCTACTTGTGTGGTAGAACAGTGCATGCAACTGTGAATGTGTATCAGGGAAAAGAAGAGGACAAGGAAACGGAAGGAAAGTTCGCGCGCGGTCCGTGGCCCATTTGCTTCGACATTTGCCTTGTATTTATTGGAGAAATCACGAAAAACTACCGACCAGACCAGTCGGCTACTTCAATTCCCTTTCAGAAAATGTATGAATTCGCCATAGCTATAAAGTCAAAAATTCGCCACTGTCGAGTAGCGAACCATGGAGAGGAACCATGAACCGGGAGAGGTGGCTCAGAGCATCAACTCATGTCACTACAGTGCCATTGACTGCGAGGAGGTCCTAGGGTTCGAGTCCCGACTGTGGAAGTTTATCGACACTGGAGAGAGAGAGCTGCATCGTATTGAACCGTTATCCGGAGAAGAATTCTAGCGGGAGCTTTCTCGGACTTGTAGTTTTCAGAGGGTTTTCCAACCCACATCAGGCAAATACCAGAGCAGTACCCTATCAAACTGGCCACGGCCCTCGCGCAATCCTTTCTTCCTCTTCCTTGTCCCATCCCCACTCCTTACACCACCCAACATATCAGGAGACCAGTCGTGAGCTTAGCGCTTGCCTCAGCTTGCTCCGCCGCCGAAGGGTACCTGGTTGGGGGAAACCCCACAAGCCG
>BOPP01000246.1:447088-457818 GCA_017312745.1 Gryllus bimaculatus
GCTGCCGCCGGCTGCGATAACTTAGGCGCAGCACCGTGGCTTCTGTTGCTCAGGGCATCAACTAATGTCACTGCGGTGCCTCTGAGCGGGAGGTTCTACGAACGAGTCCCGACGGTGGCAGGATTTTCGACACTAGCTCGTCAGCTAGATCAAATTCAATCGCTGTGTGGAGTAGAATACTAGCGGATGGCTGCTCCGTAGTTTTCCGTGCTTGCTGCAGGCGAATGGCGAAGCAGTACCGTTACAAACTGGACACGGACCGCGCGCGATATTTCCTTCCTCATCTCTGACCTATCCTCACCTCTTACTTAGATACATTTACACTATCATGCACTGCACTACCCCACGTGCCGGGAGTTCGGTCGGGAGCTTAGAGCTTCTCACGACTGGAGCTGTGCCCCGCTTGTGTGACATAACGTCTTGAGGCAATCTTCGCTAACCGACAGTAAGTCGGCGCCAGATTTCGCCATCCAGCGGGGGAAGATCACCGCCATCTCCCGAGGAGAAAACATTAACTAGAATTACGGGATTAATTAGCTTGCAGTTGAATCACTAATAACCAACGGATGCTTCTGCAGTAGGGATGCGACATCGATGTCGATATTTTCAAAACATTACGTTAAATTCGATTAAATTCATCGCAGTTTTTATAAAATCATCGATGGGCTGAGCATGGACATTTTAAGTCGATGTTTTTATAAATATGGACGTTTAGTTTTCGATGTTTTTATGTGGTCGATATTTTTAAAGTGAAAGTAGTCCTTAATAATTCTATAATAACTTGTAGATATTATAAATTGAAAATTCTTCCGGCGAAAGTGACCAAAAATTGAAAATATATATAATCGAGTTTTCGCCAAAAACGAAGGCACTATTATTTTTGTCCCAAATTTTGTTCATTGACATGATGTTTTTTGCTCTGTTTTGTCAGTTAAATCTCAATTAAAAATAAAAATAAATGAGATCAATTTCCAATTAAATCTCCCAGCTTGTACTTCAATACTTACTATACTTACTATACTTCGATTTTTTTAACATGGCGTTTCAAAGTTGCGCACGAAAAGGGGAGAGGGATGTCAGACTCCAATAGGGAGATGCAACGTCACTACAGCTCCCAATTTTACGGCTGCCTATTGAAGTCTTCCTATCCTCTCCCTTTCTGGTGCGTGACCTTGAGACGGCACATTAAAAAACCGGAGTATAATTCAGTTTTAAAAACATTATGTTTAATAACAAATATATTTCATAACACTGATAGCTGTAAGACAATGTTTTATAAGCATCGATGTTCTAATATTGAGCACCAATGTTTAGAAAAATCGATGTTTTATTGTCCATGTCGCATCCATACCCTGCAGCAGTGGTGACCGCGAGGGCCTAGGATTCGTCTCCGGACGGTAGCGTGTTTTTGCCTCTAGCTACTTTGCGGGGGGCTGCCGGAGTAGTTCCTACATTAACAGATACGTCATGGCTCGTCCGCAATCTTCTTTTTCTCATCCTTGTCTGTTCGCATTCCACCGGATCTCACGTTCTAGCAGGTGAGGAATACAGTAACCTTAGCGGATATAACATGCACTATACTTCAGGGATAATGAAATTAGTAATTGACTTCCCAGCTTTTAACTTTGGAAGATGCGGTGGTATTCCTGAAGATGTTGATGATTGTGTGTAAGGAATGGGATGCGCCTATTTGCGTAAGATTGTAATCGGATACTCGGTGACACGGTCAAGCGCCTGTGCTTAATCTAGAAACTACTGTAGTATAGTTTTTTCCCTGAATGTTTGAGAAGTTATATTTAAATAGTCTTAACAGTTGATATTGCGTGGATAATGTCTCTACGAAACATAATAGTACCTTAAGAATTGAGTGAACAACTTTTATGTGATATTTGAAGCTGGCAAATTTTTACTTTTTCAAAAATTTCAGAGAATGTAGTAACCAAGGCTAATAAGACGGGATCTATCGCTGTTACGTTTTTTGTTTTGGCTCTACGACTAAGGAAACGTGTCTAGTTTTGAAGATAGTATTAGAATAAGTATTAGAATAAATACGTTATTTAAGTTGGCTAGTACTATGGGTAGGTTTTTTCCTGTTGTGCTATTGAATTTGTCCTGGGGCTTTTTGTAAGGGAGATTTTTTTAATTTGTCTGTGAAGGGAAATGTGTAATATGCTGGGCAAGTTTTGCCCTGGAGCTGCTCTGGCCACAAAGGCGATGAGGCGGGGCGATGCGTGTCCGCACAGCGCTGCAGCCAGTGACGAAGGCGGCGTTCCTTTTCCTCGTGTCATCCACAGCGTCAACTTGTCGGCGACTGGTGATTCACGGATCTCCTCGCAAGCCAATCTTAGCAAAACTATCGGACATTCTGGTGTGTATGTGTGTGTTCGACCCTTGTGACGAATGCGTTCACAGAACACGCTTCGAAATCAAGAACGATTTTGTTTCCAAACAATCCGTATTCAGTGTGACTCAGCCTTAACTGGTGACTGTACCTTTGGCTTCAAACACCGCGTGACGTCTCTCTATAAGGAATTCCACTTTTTCTTTCGATTACTGATTATTAGGGGGCGGATTATGACGACCTAAAACACCGCCTAAAATAATCATTAAAATACTCTCAATTTTTTTTAAAATACCCTAAAAGCTAAGAAAAAGTACGTATTTTTAATGCTTATTTACGTCAAAAACAGTTAAAACTGTGTGTGACGTGATATGGGGAGAAGTTAATTTGAAGTTACATTTATGTCAAGAAGCAAAACTCCATCTCAGCATTTGCCCGAGGATCATTGAAACTGGATGAAAATCTGATCGAGATGGTGGTCATTGACCCAGAAGCTGAAGTACAATACTTCTTACAGGAGCTTTACAATTATACAATCCAAATGGTATAAAATTCATTAAATGTCATTGTTAAAATTAATATTACCTTCCTTTGGGATGCTCGGTTTGGGATGCTCTCTATTGGTATAGAAACAGTTATGCAGCAGAAAATATTTTACTTGGGACTTAAACTTTTGTATAGAATTTAATCGTTTAATGTTATCTGGCAAGGTGTTGTAAAATAATGTACATGTATTATATGTGAATTTTTTGTAGTGAGCTGTTGATAGTGTCACCTGATGAATATGATTACTACGTCGAGTGTTGTAGTTATAGACGACGTTTGCTGAAAATATATTCCCGCCCTCAAGTAAGTCATTTTTGACAAAAACAACTGATTTATGTATGAAAAGACAAGGTAATGGTAAAATGCCTAGATTAATAAAGAGAGGCATACAAGAATAACGTGGGTGAAATTTGCTTATTATTCGTACAATTCGTTTTTGTTATCTAAAAGTCTGGGAGCTGTAAGATGTATTTCCCCAGGTTATTATGCCTATCTCAGGCGGGAATGAACATTCACGAAATATACACAAGGAACAGTGTGGAGGCTGACTGAATTTGAAAGAATTCTGAAAGCGTAACATAAAGAACTTAATTTAGTGTTCAATCATTTAAATGGACGTTCCATTTGATGTTTGAATTGAAAGACCTAAAAACTTTTCTTACCTTAAAATCTGTCAATGGCACACCGTTCATTTTCAGTGAAGTGCCGAGCTGATTATTTGAAATGGAAAACTGCATTGTAGCAGTTTTCTTTTCATTTACTATTAATTTATTATTTACTATTAATTTAATCAAAACCAGTTGAGATGAACAACACAAGCTATTAGATATTACTAAGTAACCGTGGATTCTTACTTTCGTTCAAGTGATGTCGGCTTGCAAACTTTTGTTTTGGACTGTTCTCAATCAGGAAACCTCAGTCTTTAGTTATCTCGAAATCGACGGACTCGACATTGGGGGTTGATACGCGTCACAGGATTACATACTCGTAACGGCTGACATTAAAATTTCTGAGCGAAGAAATTGACTAGGCTACTCATGAATTCTGTGGAGAACATTTTGTTACATCTCGTAAATATTACTTGAAGCAAGTATCATCAAAATCATTAAAATCAATGACACCAACGATAAATTCTTTAAATTGACGGAAAAATGAAAAAAAGATTTATTAGTCGGAATAGAATAAAAATGCAAAAAAAGCAGTATAAAAATGGATTATTTGCTTTTGTCAAAGCAAAATAATATCTATATTAAAATGCACCCGCAGTATAAACTATTAGCAAATACAATCCATTGTCAAACTCTGTAATACTTTTCAACATTCACATACTTGAATAGTATGGAGTGGTTTGATACACGATGGACAATTGTCTCGGAATTATTATTATTATTATTATTATTATTATTATTATTATTATTATTATTATTATTATTATTATTAGAGAAGGAGATGAAACATACAAAATTCGGTAGTGGAATTCTAGAATAAGATTTACATAAGTATGGTCACGAGTTCAAGATCACTTTAGGTGCTTATCTCTCTGTTGCCTCTCCCCGGGGCGCCTCGCGCTGCGCAGGGCGACTGCAGGCTGCCGCGTCGCCTGCGATTACTGCCAATGATCTCCTTACGGTCGCCCCGGCGCTAACTCTGTCATCATTGGCCTAACATTCCGGTCGACGCTCCCCTCAACGTCAAGCCCATCACAGCTGATCTCCTGCTTGTTCCTCAGCGTTTTTTCGTGTTCTTTGCGTCCATTTTCTTCCTGTTCTTGTTAAGATTGTTTTTCGTCATTTTCCTGGAGAACTTCTTTTTTCGGGCTCTTGTTATTTTTTTCTTTTTATTTCACCTTTTTAAAATATTTTTCCTCCACAATTCAATTTCTTTCTGCTTCTATTGTTTGTTCCTTTATTGTGCTAATATACTGTTTCTATTGTTCACACTGACGTCATTATTCGTGTTTTGAGCAAAAGGAAAACAAAATAGGATTCGCACTGTGTGTACCAAAAATTACTTCATAATTCAACTCCATATTTTTCTATGTGACCATTGGTTTTTGGTAAAACATTAACTACTTTTTCTATTGTTCATTACCTGTAGTTTTCCAATCGTGAAGGGAACGATGGAAAGAAAATTAAGACTGGCTTTACGGTCGCAGCTATAGGGTAGTGGTAGAAGAGGTTCTACAGGGTAAAATTGATGATGTGGTATCCCCTTAACTTTGCAATATTTTTTTTCTTTCTGGGACATTTTAAAGCATCAGTGGAAGGCAATTTCGGTAAAACGTACAGAGAACCCACTATGACGCTCATGGGGACACATCGTAACCTTCACACTATACACATACACAGGCTCCTTGTTCTTTGGTCAGACGACTCACAAGGCCCTCCGCACCAACACACAAATACTATGAGATCAACAGCATCCGGAGACGTGGCTGAAAATCACTTACCAGTTCGTGGCGCCTTCCATCGGTACTCGTAATGCTGGAATTCAATAGGGTGTTGGCCCCCCCGTAGCCTGGATAACAGCTTCCTCTCTCGCAAGCATACTTTTAATCAGTTGCTGGAAGGTTTCTTGGGGAATGGCAGCCCATTCTTCACGGAGTGCTGCACTGATGAGAGGTGTCAATGTAGGTCGACGAAGTCTGGCACGAAGTCGGCGTTCCAAAACATCCCAGAGGTGTTCGATAAGATTCAAGTCAGGACTCAGCAGTATTAACAGGTTCTCGATCGTGTGGAATAATGCAATTGCCATCCCCGAATTGCTCTTCGACAGTGGGAAGCAAGAAGGTGTTTAAAACATCAACGTAGTCTTGTGCCGTGGTAGTACCACACAAAACAACAAGGTGTGCAAGCCCCCTCCATGTAAATCACGACAAAAGCATAACACCATTTTGGACGTGTCCGGATACTTTTGATGTAGTGTGCTTGAAACAACCTTGTCCACGGCGGGTCTCGATTCCGCCGACTTTTCCAACCGAGACGCTGGGTCGTCACACGCTCTAGCCATTTCAGCCATCCAGGTCGGCCCCATACAATAGAATATGAAACTTCAAAAAATCAAAATTTGTTTACACCACCATATTTGTGGTATGTAACAGATTACAAATTATTTGCGCTCTTCAAAGTTACAAGTAGAGTTCTAAAATGCATTCAATGCAAAATGGGAGGTAACTAACAAGAAAGGTTTTGATTTATAAGAATGTTATTCGATTTTTCCCTGCAAATATAATCACAACGAAACTGTGACTGACGATTTTTACGAGTAATAACGTTTACTAGCTGGAGCGATGCAAAAATTTGGCACTTTGTAAATAATTGTTTTATAAGTAAAAATTACTTCACTGTAGATTCGAAATTTCAATATCCAATCGTTCAATAGTTGAAACAGATCTTATTTTGCAGAATCCTGCTTAAGAAACGTAACTCGGGCCCCACCTATTCCCGCAATTCCTCAGATGCTCTCCTGTAACTCAGTGTTACTCCAAAACTCCCACAGAACTCCCCTGTGCCCACAAGTAGCATGTCCCTTCCGAACACTAAACCCTGGTTTTAAAAAGTTTCGTCATTTCATATGCAAAATTGTATTGTGCTCTGCATTAATGTTTTTTGTCATAATCGGCAAACCTCAATTTTTTCGTCCTAAACATGTTGGATGCAGGTCTAGGCAGTAATTCCTTATCAAGCAGTGGCACACTTACAGGGTTTTCAATTGATACTTTCTAATAAATGATTACTGAGAGTTGCCTTGCTCAAAATATTATTTATAGAGCATTTTTTCATTTATATACCATATAACACGGGTGTCCAACTTCCAGGCCCACAAGCCCACAAATCTTTAATATGTTGCGAGCCATATTTCATTACTCGGGCGACCCACACCTGACTTCCCCATTTCCTTGGTCTCTGTACTTTTCCCGCCTGCTCTGATACGGGGGGCATGCAACCATACGTGATATCAGGTCGTACCATGCATAATGCAGTAAAACACATTGGGATGATTTTGAATTTCTGAATCACTAGAACAATTCCTTAAATCTAAACATAACCAATGTTTACATTAAGGAGGTGTTGATTCCGACAGAATGCATGCACTAGACGCACCATTTTCTCACCCGACGTGGATGAAAGGGTCTTTCACTTTTGAATAATAACTTTTCGCGGGCCACTATAAATAGCGTCGCAAACGGCCCGCGGGCTGCCAGTTCGACAACTCTGTCGTGTAATATTATAAAATGAAATTATCTCTAGAACTATTTCACCTGGGGTAGATCCCACCTTGCTTCCCTGTTCCCCGAGCCGAAGTCGATGGTTACGGAGAGGGCGCAACGGTCATTCGAAATTTAAGAACTATGGATCCTCAACGGAAGGTTTCTATCTACGCACTTCCTCTTTCGATTTCATCGATGCTTCGTCGCGAATGTCTCTTTGGCACTGAGCGTTGTCAGTGGTGGAGGCTGCGGAGAACGAGGCGTTTAGGGTTAGCGTTGGCGCGCGTCCAGCCGTGCGCCTTGTCCACATGGTCGGCCCGCTCCGTTGGGCTGCGACGCACTCTTGGTGCCGGTGGACGTTTCGCCCGGGGGCTCCCCGCGGCAGCCATCGCCACATGCGGCGCAGATCAGCCGGCGGCCACTGAATCATCGGCGCACAGTGGGCGAATCGTACCAGATTTTTTTTCTTTCTTTTTATTTTCTTGTTACCGTTTATGCGGTTGAGAGTAAGTTATATAATGCTACGCGAAAAAAGGAGAATTTTCGGCAGAAAAACTCTTATTACAGGGCCATGGTTACAAAAAGTGGATGAATCCATTGATAAATTTAAAGAGAAAATCCTCTAATACGTGGTGTAGCCAGAATTCTGGATTTGTGGGTCCTTTAATTAATAAAATCTGTTCTTGCTGTTTTAGCACCACTAGTTTTTTTTTCTTTCAGTAAATGCGTGGACGCTATTTATCCGTAACTTGTGAATAATAAAGATAACTTTGGATTTACAATTATGTACTACTTTTAGTGATCTACATTAGAAACATTCACCCATACTGAAGTTAAATTGCGTCCCCGGATTTACTAAGCAAATCTAGTAACCTTACAACTGGGGAGTCATTATTAAGTCTTGCCTCATAATTTCACCCAATTGCAAATATAGTATATTCGATAACATCAAAAGAAATTCGGGGAAAATCCAGGTACAGATTTTTCCGGCAATGAATTTGTAAATTCGAGGACACTACCCCGGAAATTCGGGTCGTTTGGTTACCTCACAGTGGGCTGAATCGGTTTGAAAGCGTACGTTGAAAGACAAAAAAAACACTATCCGTGGAACTGAAGAAATATGTACATATTTATACTTTTTATACGTTCGTTTAGTCAACTTGGTGGTTCACAATCCTTTTATCACGTATATTCATAAGAAAAAACCACGCCAGGCACAGCATTAAAGTGAAAAAAGTATTCATGTAATTCCAATCGGACATTACATACGAACGCAGTTACTTTTTGGGCCTTGGAATTCCAAACTGCGATTGTGTGTGTGTGTGTGTATGAGTGTGGTTTTGTGTGTGTGTGTGTGTGTGTGTGTGTGTGAGAGAGAGAGAGAGAGAGAGAGAGAGAGAGAGAGAGAGGAAGGAGTGAGGATATGATAATTATCGATATGACCCGAATCGTCATTCTGGAAGCGCTATTTTAACAGAGCAGAATGAAATCAAATTCTCCGCATATAAAAGCGTTCTCGTCCACTGTGCGGGGCAGGGCTGAGCGAGGGCGGGAGTGGGCGTCGCGCGGAGCCGCGGGCGCTGAATCAAAGGCGCCGAGCAATCGGACACATCATCTCTAGGCCCGCTGTGGGGGCGGAGTGGTGTGGAAACGGACGCGTGGAAAGTTGGAGGCGGTGGGGCTGGAAAAGCTAGGGACGGCAGGGATGGCGTGCGTGGCGAGGAGGCGATGAGGCTGTGCGGGTTCCAAGTGCGGAGGGGAAGGCGGGGTGGTGAGGATGTGGTTTAATTACCGATGTGATGGGGGTGTTGTGTCAATGGTCTAGGCGGCGGAATCGCGAACGACGTGGCTACAAAGGGGAGGTTGGGGAGGTGATTGCGAGGGTAAGATCTTCGAGACATCGTAAGGGACCGTCCATAAATTGCATAAGGAAAATTTGAATACCCTCCCTACCCTCTGCAACACACTCAACGTGCGCTTGAACCACCTAAATTATTACGTAACATGACAACACTCATATTACTTACCTCCTAGAATTTATGATAAAGCCAGAATTACTTGGCGGTGCTAACTGCACCTAACAGTTGGTGACAATATTTTTAATGTTAATACTTATAATTTGTTATAAGACTTAATAAACGTAATTATTTTACCAAATGTTGAAATTAAAAAATAAGAATAGCAGCGTTACGTAACACTGATCTACGATAACATCTCTCTAGCTACTTTTAACGCCACGTAACGCTCTCTCAATCCCCCTCCCCCTCTTTGGCGTTACATAAATTATGGGCGACCATAAGCAGTAGGACTGGCGGATACCACGAAGTTCTCCAAGGAAGCAGATGCGGCGGACCAGCACAGGACATTCAAGAAGCGTGGGCGCGGGGCTGCGACAGAGTGGAGCGGGAGGCTGGCGGGAATTGTGGCAGCGGGGGTGATGGTAGCGGCTGAGGAAATGAGAGCGGCGGAGGCGAACCGGGTAGCAGGGAATGCGGGGAGTGTGTTGTAAAACAACGAGCAAATATTATCGAAGGATTTGTTTTGTAGGAAGTTGTTGAAAGTAACATCTGTTGAAGATGATTCATACGTTGTCGTTTGCCTTTGCCTACCATGCCTTAATCACGGGATGAAATCATCTATGCCTCACGCGGAGTTCGTGCTCACCTACGCAGTACCGAAGAGTTGCTGCCACAGCTGTTGTGTATTGTAAATTTCTGGCACATATAACGGGTCAGAAATTGGTTGACATTTAATCAGCAAAAAACTTAGTGTTTAAGCTCCAATGAAAAACAATCTTAATGTTCTCCGATATTGCGCTCTTTCTTTATTGATCATGGTTCATTTAAGCTACTCCCGGGGTATAATAACTAATAAGATTTAAATTATATGTTTAAATTCCTGTAATACTAGGTGTAAATAAAAGTTATCACTGCACACGAGGTAATAGTTAACAGAGCTATTAATATTTTTTTTAAATTTTGTATTCATAAGTTATTGCTCGCAATTGCCTTCGCTGCGGACCTGATGTTGCGCTTGAATGATGCTACATGTTTTCTTATGGAGGAATTAATGTAAGGGAATTATTGGAGGGAAATATGAAAAGACAAACCGAGTTAAGATAGCATCAAGTTAATTAGTAAATACGTAAATCTGAATCATTACAATTAGGTAAGAAAGAAAATATATGTTCCACAGTTAACTGGTTTGTATGATCTCAGGCGACAAAAAGCCCTCGGGACAAAGATCTCATTACGTCCAGTGCTCAAAGTACCGCCCAGCTCCGCAATGTTATCACTCGACAATTGGAACCCGTATAACGAATTTGGTGCATTAGCAGCTATTAAATTTCGTTCAAATGAATGACATGTCTCTAAACGAAATAATTAACACTTTCGTCTAGAGCATATATGGAAATATATGATCCACACTTGTGTCGATGAAAACCGAGATTTTTTACAAACACGTATTTTTGCGGTCCCATATTACCTCCTGGTACCCTTGACCCATATTATAATCCTCTCGAATCTATCTCCCTAAGATTTATTCGCTTCTAACTCCCAGTTCCAGTCCCAAGCGCTCCTCCCCAATGGTCTCGAATAGAATGGAATAGTGGGGAATGGGAGGAAGTGGCAG
>BOPP01000246.1:457847-477409 GCA_017312745.1 Gryllus bimaculatus
ACGGAGGAGGGGGCGGGAGGAGGAGGCGTGGGCTGTCGCTCCCCTCGGCGCTCCGTCAAGAGCCCATTACTTCCAGTGCTCAAAGTACCGCCGAGCTCCGCACTGCGGTCACACGCTCATTCCTATAAACTCCTTCGTAATCAGGGCCGGATTTGCGTAGCAGCCAGACGGCGGCAACCCACGCCAGGAGCGGGAGGTTTGCTGCGGCTTTGTTGTGGTGTTTAATCCTATGAAGATCATTTTTCTTAAATTCTCTGTCTGTACACAACATTAGTAGTCTGGTGGAAATTGCGTGCAACCTGATGATTACAGGTCACTTCAATCAGAAAAAATACACTGCCAATAGTTGGAAAACAACGAAATAAATAATAACAAAACAATAGTTTTACTCTTTTACAACAATTGGGGCGTAAAATCATTAATAAATAAATGAATTCACTAAAGGAAACAAGAACTACTGAAAACTCGCTGACTTTCGCGAATAGTCCGTGGGTTGATAAGGTAATCATGGAAGTTAAAAGAAAAATAAATATATTAAACAATAGACGCTTCAAGATTGTCAAAGGTACGCGGGACAGAGAGTAATAAAACACTTGTTAAGAAAATAGTAAAAATATATACTCGGAAGTCAGATTGCCCCAATCGCTGGACCTATCGGATCTCTGAGAGGGATAGTTTAAAAAACATCGCGAGGGTAGGGAATGAACGAGATAAGTTAGACACGATGGTTAGGCATTTCATTATGCATTTACTAATTTGTTTACTTAATATTTATAAATTTATTTGTCCATTCTCACGATTAATTTCGATCAAAACCGCTCAACAGTCAAAATAATGTGATAAACCAAGATAGAAATATTTGTTTGGACGCGAGTCTTCTCATTTTACTGCTGAGTGCCCTCGAGCTATCTTAATCGGGTACAACTTCTAATATAACCTCTAGAATTCAGTAAGACATTATTATGAAAAAGTTCCGATAGTTAATTTCCTTATTATTATTGTTATTATTATTATTATTATTATTATTATTATTATTATTATTATTATTATCTTGCGAGAGTCACGTTTAGCAAAGTGTCGTACAGCACACACCGGGACCTCTGGAGAACCAACGTGACTGCTTCGCTTGCAAGGTCGAACGGTCAGGATTCAACGTGAAGTTATATCAATAAAAACTTCCTCACGATGCGTGCAGTACTCAGGAGAATAGGCTTTTGTATTGATTGAAATGCCAGTTCCTAAGGTCAAGCCTTGCTGACGATGAAATCAGTTCTTTAGGGATCAGTCCATTTGCAGATATGACTACAGGGACTACTTCAACAGTTTCTTCTCGGCAATAGAGGCAAATATATTTCGGTCTAGAGGGATAACTATGTCGGCTATAATCCCTTTCGGAGAGGCCTTATCAATCCATATTATGTCAGGTCTGTTAGCTTCGACCCTGCGATTAGGTGATTTCATATCCCATCTCTAAATCTCTTAACATTCTGCTGAAAGGGTTTAGTGCCAGCGAGAACCATAAGGATGTAAGACCATCTCCCTGAAAATTTATTATTATCATTATTATTACTGTTATATAATTATTTATATTTTGTAGCTTCCCTTCTCAAATCTCACAAATATATTTTACTCTGTTTGACGTTAAAGAAATTCATGAATATTATGCAAAATTATTTTGACTATTCCACTCTTGGAAATTAAAATCATTAGTAATAAAAACTATACATACAAAATTCCCCAATCAGGGCGGTGTATTGCAAAAAGGTTATTGCTTTTTCTATTCGATTTTCCTTACCGCTTCTACCTACTAGCCAATCATAAACTGTGACTCATCTATCTTAGGGGGCGTTATACAGCGGTCGCTATTTTAATGACCAATTAACAGCGTATGTACTACAACATAACCTCTGATTTTAACATACGCTTTCAGTTATTTTCAATATTTGTGCATTTTGGAACTCTGTTGGAAATAATTTAACCTGTGGAATAGTCCTATTAAATACCACTCGTGCTTTCGAAATTCTCAGATAAATCCTCTCCTCGGTTCGCGAGTCGGGAATTTACCGACAATTTCAAAAGCACTCGTGGAGTTACCTATGATACTCTCACGACTAAAATGCAGTCACATATTCGGTTCACGGTCCAACCTTGTTACAAGTATGGTGTGCATTAATTTACCCGGGAATTATTTTTCAAGTAAAAAAGCGAATTTTTTAGACATCTTGAAGTATCATTGAACGGACAATAGGGTAAATAATGTTGAAATAACATGCCATAAGATGTTTGTTATTTTAGTGTACATTAATTTGGAAGGTATTTATCTTGTTGACGTTAATGATGTAAAATGTAGACTTTTTGGTTGAGAAATTGATGTGACAATTCCCAAAAACTTTTTGATGAGATAGTCTGTCAATTCCATTTGTAAGTTTTAATAATGAACTATGGAGTCCACCATAATTATCGAACTATATTTTTCATCCGCATAGTAATGAACTTCGTGTGTTGCAATGAATATAGAACGCATTCAAGAAGAACCCCCAAAACACGCACACATATTCACACTCTGCCTTTAGAACGAGCAGTTTTCCAAATCCCAGGGTAGAAAAGTGGGTCGTTGGATCTGCACATAAATATTTCCTTTGAACACGCAGCCTCCCCTACAACACTCCGTGACTGTTGGCTCCCTCCGAAATGCAACATGACCGTAACGTGTCAACATGTCTCGCGCCAGTGCCCGCGTGGGCCGAGAGGACAAGAGGTCGCCGGAGGACGCGGCGCGGGCTCTTTGTGGGCGATGAGCGATGGGCCGTCCCCGGTCAGTCCTCGTTTCGCGCCCTTCACGAGGTCGCGCTAGAAAGAGGACGATCAGTGCAGGGCCCAACTTACGCCGACGTGCAGACTGCTCGATCTTGCCGGTCTGGAAATGGAGAATTCAGCGAGTGATTGAAGAGTTCGGATTGCAAACAAATCGCACAAGGGGCTCTACTGCGAATGATGTTAAGGTTCAGGCAGCGAAGAATGTTCGGATAATGAACGCGATTCAAAACAAGCATATGAAAAAGTGACGCTGTGTGTAAACTAGTGGTGTTTCAAAAGCACGCATTTTTTGCAATATTTGTAACGGCTAAGCAATATTTAAAAAAATATTTAAACCCTTGAAATGTTTCCAAACAGTATTTTTTTTAATCACACTGGAATTCGGACTCTGGTTCTTAGGTTTACCATGCCATTCTCGTTTCCACTACATCTCCAGCTTTAGACGTAAAACAACCTTCCAGATGCTTTAAAAGCAAGGTTGAACATTTGCATTTGAAACTTCAAAAATTCAGAGATTTTATTTATATTATTACAATATCTAATTTTGAAGAATAGATTTCAATAAGAAAAAAAATCTTAAAGTTTTATATTATATTCGTAGAAAGACTGACAAAATAATAATTTTGGAAAATTTCGAAAATACGAGGAGCGAAAATACAAAACTGGACAATGTGCACGAAATATGCGTACTTCGATCAATTAGAAAAAATCTAAGAAAAAGTGTTTTTTGAGATAATCTACCTTGCGTATTTCCTGTTTTCCCAAAATCAGATTATCTGCTTCAAATTCGTACGGCCGCGCATTCGGTCAGATCGATAGGATGATTCAGGGGCTAGTGTTATTCACAGACTGACATATATAAAGATAGACGATTTGCCTTAAACCAATTTTTAGGTACCAAATACCCACCAATCCTGAGTTAAGACCCAAATACATTATTTCTATTATGCAAGTTCGTATTAGATGAGGATATAAAAAATATTAAGTGAGAAAATATATTGACAGTAAATTCTTTAATGCTCTACAAACGGAACAAAACCCATATCGGATTACAAATGCATGGTGAAAATGGAAAACTGATTAGTGGACCTATGAATATTATGAAGGTGTGTGTATGTGTGTACGTAGTTGTTAATATTATCCATAAACTTAATAAATATTTTCAAGGTATTCAGATGGTCTTCAGAACAAAAGAAACTAAAACAAAACTAGTAAGATTCGTGGTCACACGCTTTCAATAGATAATCGTTTCTATGCGAATAGTCTGTCAGCAACATACACTTTTTTATCTTGGACATTTCTTCATTCTCTTAAGCACAGATGACCAGGAAATCGTGATAATGAATGTACAAGCGAGAGTAAGTGGATGTTAGGGTGGTGGAGAGGATGAGCGAACGAGTGGGTAAATAAATGGAATGGAGGAACAGGAAAATGAGTGGGTGAACGTCCGAGCGGACAAACGGTTAAAGAGCGAGTGGAGTGGTCGTGAATGTTAAAAAAAATGGCCTGGACACATTATAAAGATCGGATGAACTGTTGTACAGTTGGGTCAGAGGTTGAAAGGTTCTATGGGAGAGGAAAAGAGCTGGTAACAAGTAGACGAGAGGTGATGGGAGAACGAGTGAGCATGTGAGCGAGAAACCCATAAAATACCTCGGCCTTTTCTTAGATATCAGAATCAGTAGGGAAAATCACATAGACAATAAAGTTATACAAGCAAAAATTAAATTACACCAACTAAAACCAATAATAAATAGATCTGCTAAATTTCCGTACAATACCGCCTTACTGATTTACAAAACTATAATTCGACCACTACTTTTATATGCATGCCCAGTATGGATCAGCGCAGCCAAATCGATTACGAAAAAACTCAGAATAGTCCAAAATTAGTTCCTCCGCACCATTACGAACGCACCATGTTCCATCTCCAATTTACAATTTCATAAAGAATTCCAGTTAGAATCGATAACAAACCGCACTACTTTTGATCCACCCACTTCGTCCACAACATTCTAAATATACCTAATCTAACCCCTCTAAGATTCTGCCAAAACCCACTCCACAGAACCCGCATCAAGAACAAATTTCCGTTTCATACATTCCTTAAAAAATTTTCAGATCTCGACATAATGTAGAATTGTCATATAAAGATACCTCTACCACACTTGTAGTAGTGTAAGTTGTATTTTAAGAATAGTAGGAAGTTTATTGTAAATTAATTTAAAGTATATTTAAGCAATCTTAACAAATGTAGAGTGTATTGATGACACTGATCTTTGTATTATTCAATCCAAAAGAAAATACATTTTTTAAAAATGTGAGCGAGAAAGAATGAACGTGAATAAATGCATGGATGGGAGATCTTCTGAGCAGAGGAGCAGGTAAGCCGGTAGATGAGTGAGAGGATAAGCTGATGAGCAGATTAGTAAATGAGTGGAGAATGAAGTGAGTGAGACAAGATGTGAGTGAGCGACAAACGAGACTGGTGAATAAGTGCATGCATTGGTGATCTCCAGAGCAGAGGAACACGTAAGCGAGTAAACGGATGAGGACAGGTGTGCGGCAGAGTTGTGAAAGTGGATGAGAGAATGAATGAGGGGATGTGGTAAGCTAGTGCCAAGCTGCGGGTGAGCGTGAAAGGAGACGAGTAAATGAGTGAGTGCATAGGTGATCTGAGCAAATACCGGGATAGGTGGCTCAGGGCATCAAGTGAAGTCTCCGACCGGAAGGTCTCAGTGCCTCCGACCGGAAGGTACAAGGTTCGAGTCCCGACATTGGCAGGATTTGCGACTCTAGCTTGTCAGCGAGGTCGAATTCGGTCGCTGTCAGAAGGACAATTCTAGTGGCCGGCTGCTCTGATCGGTAGTTTTCCGTGGTTTCTCCGATAAACACCAGGCGAATGCCGGATCAGTACCCTAACAAACGGGCCACGGAACGCGCACGATCTTTATTTCCTCTTCATTGTTCTATTTTCACCCCTTAAACAAACACACACACGCACAAACACTAACATGCACTACATTAAGAGGCAGGCCGGAAGACCGGTCGGGAGCGTAGTGCTTGTCTCGGCTGTGGCAGTGCCCCGCTGGTGGGAGATACCTGGTTGAAGAAAACCACGCTAGCGGTAGGTCGGCCACGGATCTCGTCATCCAGCGGGAAAGACCATAGCCACCTCCCGAGAAAACATGAACTAAACTTACGGGATCAATAACCTTAGCCGTAGACGCGTCCAGTCAACAGTCAATCAATCCTGAGCAAAGGAGCAGGTAAGCGGTTAAATGGATAAGGAGAACAGGTGATCGTTTGAGTGATGCGAGCAGATGAGAGAATAAATGAGGGGATGTGGTGAGCGAGTGACAAGACTCACCTCCCCCAAGTCACGCGGCGCTCGACCCCGGCAGGCGCAGCCGGCTGCGTCCGAGGCAAGAAGTAGGTCCTAATTGAGACGACAAACACTTTCTGCGGCCGTTGAATAATTGAGTTAAGCGCAGCGCGGCGCTGAACGGCTCTGGCACGACTCGGCGCGGCGCAGCGTGGCTCAGCACGGCGCAGCACGGCGCACGGGGCGCGGCGCGCAGCCGTGCAGCTGTCAGCGACCCGCGCAGCAGCAGGCGCTCCGCGCGCAGCCGGCACGCCGGACGGGCGGGGAGCTGCGCGGGCGCCGACCTGATCGCAGAGAGGAATGCTGCGCGCGCGCAGGCGAAGTCGCTGCGCTGGCAGGACGCGGAAGTGGAGCGCGCAGAAAAGGTCGCGCGCCCAACTACCCAATGGGATCGATAACAATAGAGTACGATAACTAGAATTACGTGCGTGATGGATGATTGCCTTCAAATATCCGAGGATCTTCATACAAAAAGATAAACTATGCAAAAGTCTGCGTGTATGCAGACATTCAATGTAATGTATGAATTTTGAACAACTTACAGATCTGTGTCAGGTTAGAGGGAGTGAGAGGATTTAAAAATATGTTTTTGAATCCCTAGTTTACCCTAAGATAACGTACCATACGTGTAACGCTAGGTACTAACAGACAGAAGGTATAATATATAAAAAAATATAAAACTAAGTATTCTCTCAGAAAAAAGTGTATTATTTTATGGTCATGACATAATAAACTTGGCTAATATATTTTATTACACTATGTTAATATAATCTAATGTAATTATGTGTCTTGAAACAAATAATCTGTTCACAAACCTACATTTCATTGGGCACTTTGTGTACAAGCTGAGATTTTGCACTTTTGACCTGTGGCGATTTGTACCCTACAACATTTCAGTTCTTATATCTTTATAATCAGGTGTGTCATTCCATTAGACCCCACTTCATCAGCTCCGAATCGCCGAGCACATTGTTTCCCTGGCCTTTTGGGAGGAACTGCGTATTTGTTCAACATCTGGACAAGTATTTCCGATAATTTATATGGGAATAGTTTTTCGTTCTGCGTTGCAGTAGCCAAGCATTATGATTTGACTCATCAAGAAGCCACGAATTTACTCTTTAATTTATTTAAGAAAATCTTATTTTCCTTAATTTGTCTTTATTTTCAGGGTTGATATCATCGTTTCTAACGAAATGAATAAATCTCAAAAGCTATTCGAATTTATCCGCATGGCAATGCTCAGACATACATCTTGCAATACAATTTTCCTAATTCATCCTATTTTATGGTAACTGATTGCATCAACTGAGAATAATAATAGCTATAAAACATTTTATTTCAGTATTTGAGATGCTAGGATCCAAACATTTCACATGTTTGAATATACAGTGCGCCGGCTGATCCAGCCGATCATTTTTTGGGGGAGAGGGAATCGTATAGTTTTGTTAAAAACCACATTTGTTATAATATTATACAGTAGATATGATACTATACAATATTATTGTTTAAATAATTTCATAATTCGAACATAAATAAATATTTTAAAAAATTTGCCAAATACAGGGCGCGGATTTTGCATCTTGTCTAACGCCATGTAACCTGCTCAAAGTCCAGACATTGTATTTCAGTAAATTGCATAATTAATTATTGCAGAATGGCCAGCCATTATGTATCCTTAATATTTTGACATTATTAAAATACTATATTGTTATTTGATACGACGCTTTTTCTAGACGCTTATTCATTTAAAGAAATACTTTATTAAAATTATATGAACATTTGGATAAATAAAAGAAAGCAAAAAATGAGCAACCGATTTTATGGCAACACAAATATTTTGTATGAAAATATCATTACTAAAAAAACAAATTCTAATAATTTGGGGAATGCAATATTTTATATCTTCTCAAGTGTGTTGTTTTAAAAGAATACATTCTATCTGAAGTCGTGAGTAGCGTGTTTCACGTATCATGTCGTTATAGTAGGTCCCGCGACGTTATTGAGCGTAACCTTCCCTCGAGCAACGCGGGAGATGTTCGGTATGAATAGAGCTATTCACTTAGTATGTTTTTCACAAACAGCCGTTCACTCTAAATAGAATACAAACTAACTATGTATTGCCATCATACGCCGCATATGAATCTCATAATCCTTTGAGAATTGCGCTCTCGGTCTGGCGAGCCTTTGAGCGCCGCGAAGCGGGCAAACAGGACTGGCCTCTCGCAGGTTGCGGCAGGGGCGGGGCCCGCGTGCGACGCGGTGGTTGGGGCGGTGGTTGGAGCGGCTTAACCACATGACGAATAGCCCTCAACGGACCCTTCCGCCCCAGCTGGCAGCGGCGGCGGGCGGCGGGCGGCGGGCGTCGCGGCGCCCCGGCGGAGAGGGGCCGCGCCCCCAACCCTCTCGCGCCCCGCCCCGCTCCGCGCGACCAGCCACGACGCACCAACGACAAATCGCGCCCTCGGAATAACAAGACTATTTGACTCGGAGGAAATTTTGCAGAACACTTTGTGCGTTTTGAGGTGTTCCAAAATGAGATGTCGTTGTTATCGGTCCCGCCACCGCAGCCCTGAGGAAGGCTTTGACAAGATGGACGAAATGTCGATGTGCCGGCTTTCGACACGGCTTCACCCAGATACCTAACGGCATTCGCGTGACCAATACTGACACGCAAAAAACGAGATGCCATTTTGTTCATACAAGGTTTTGTACAGAGATGATTTAAAACTTTTATATACGGTAGATCTCACACCAGAGAATCGGAACATGTAAAAACATACTTTTTGCCAAAAGTGACTGATTTATCGTTGATAATGTGAAGCCGTGAAATGGACTGAAGAATTGTTCTCAATAGAATTGGTCTTTCTGAAGATGTTCAGCTTAAATTAATTTAATTATATTTTCTATTGGGATTCTCATCCACAATAATATTTTGATTGTTATTTTGTATTTTTCGTTTTTAATTCATTATAATTGTACATATATTTATTTTAATTTAGAACATCAACAAATTGGCGAATTGCAATACAATTTACTTTTGAGAGACACAAAACAATTGGAAGGGAAACTTCAAGCTTTTTTATAGTTTGGGAAGTGAACATTTGCACGTTAGTTTGTTTCGTATATTCACATTGTTAATTTCATTTAATGTGTCTACATTATGTATTAGCAATCCTGAAACTTATTTAATTTGCATAAAAAAAGGTTGACAAGAAAATTTATAGAAGAATATGAGTGAGAAAAGAAAAATTTTCAGAAGGATAGCAAAGAACCATCTCATCAATTACTCAGTGGATCACGAAAAAGTGAATGTCCGACGGAGATAGGAGGAAAATGGTCCTGCACGGAAAAGAATGCTGAATTTTTTACATGCATATTCTGTTTTTAATTGCATAAGCTACAAACATTTACTGTTGCATTGGTATCATAAAATAAATGTTCTTAATGTGACATTTTTATGTTGGCGTTAATTGAGATTCCGCATCATCATTAAAAAGAAATAAGATCGGTGAGTTGAATGTTCTGAAGTTTATTGCTTGCAACTTTAATATGCTACAATTTTATACTATTAGAACCATATCCTTTTTCAGAGATAATTTATTGTTATATTTATCGTTACGTGGGTCGTCTTTAACATTACGATATAAATCAGAATTGAAATTATTTCCCATTCGCTTTTCTACGTGCATTATAGACGTGCATGTATACCTGAGTGTACGCGTGCCGAGCCTTTCGGAACCAAAAGTAAACGAATTATGGATTTTGCAGAGACCGCTCGACACTTGTAAAGAGAAGACCAACTGATTACCGCTGTGAAGTTCTTTCACTGATCACAAAGATAATGAGTGTATATAATTATGAGCACCTTTCAAATTTAACCGAAGTACATGCTGGATTTTCGGCACAGATACTAAGAAGTTTCTAGAAGCAATTAAAACAATTCAATTTAGTTCAAGATGTGAGACATTAAAATAATCTGGACTGAAAGAAATAAGGACGTAGGCTAGATGTTAAATATGAAAGGGCGGTATTTCCAATAAAATACAGGGAAATAAAACAATACAATTCTTGTGATTATTCAATAATTAATGAAATAACAGAAAACAACGTTTGTAGTTGTTATATAGTGAAGAGATCGTGTTCGCAAACAACACGAAATGGTTTTATGAAATGTTAATTAAGATTCGTTATGATGTCTATTCGAATAATACTCCGTTTTCTTTTCAGTCAATAAGTAACTCGCACCGGTGGCATTTGCATCCTGATGTCAGCAGAATTAAAAAACAGCATGAGAAACACCTGGAGGCCTTAGAAGGGAAGGCTTAACAGCGGAAATACATAATTTGGTATAGAAGGCTCAGAAAAAAAAAATCTAGTCTCGTCCATCAGTTCCCATCTTTCGTTCGCTCCTTACTCTATTTTTCACTCTCTCCTCTTCCTTTTGTGTTCTTGAGATAAGAAGTGTTTTAAGAAAGTTTATTTCTTACAATTTTTCATTTTTACATATGTACAAGATAAGCATTACGTCGTTCCCTCTAGAATGAAATTGTTTATCTCATATTAAGTCATGACTCACTTAACTTACAAATGAACACAAATAATAATTGAATAAGAGTTATTTGCATATGTCAATATTTTTCTATGTGCTGTTTATATTGAATTCGGCTAACAATAAATTTCATTTAAATGGTTGTTTTTATAAATGAAATTGTCGTCTGCAATTCATTGTTTATGTTCGCAATTCGAACGTTCTTTAAAACATATCCTTCCATTTATGACTGAAGGAAAGATAACGACACTATTCCGAAACCAATAAAGGAATAGATATCTACAAACTTGTAATCCATAATCTCTTCCCCAAATGTAAACAAAGTACCACCATATGAAAAGGGTTTACGTAAAAATCAAAAAGCCTATGAAACTGTTTGGATTTGCAGACAAACGTAATTATATTTCATATTACTCGTACCTTTTTCACAAATATTCCAACATTCTATGTCGAGCTGCCTCGCAATGTATATCTTCGAATATATTTCTTGGCAGTTCAACACTTCCTGTAGTACATGTTTATGATGAATATATTACTTACCCCCTTTGATGTTCGTGCTAATCCTACTACCTTTTTAAACACGGCAATTCCTATTTCATTGCTACCTCTAGTACATTAACTCAAAATGGTGTTCATAAACCTTGCTTGATTTAATCTATGTGAACTTGATGTAGCGTAATAATTCAGCATGAACACGATGTAGCATCAAAATTATTTCACTAAAGTATATATAAAACAAAACAAAAATGAATTAAAACTTTGGTGAACCAAATATTTTGCTAACATTTTTATTTTCATTCTTGTAATGGTGGCTAAGGAAAATAAATTTAAAAATTGCACAGTTGATATAAGCATAAATACACAATTCAATTCTTGGGGAATTACTTCTACATTAAAAAGTATTTTACTATTGCATTGCATTCTTCATTACTCACTATATCCTATTTTTTCTTTGTACTGTCGTTGTATTCATTCCCAAAAGTATTTTAAAATACTTTCATATACTCCGTCTTATTCGAAAGTATTACATCTTTCTGAATCTCTTTTTATTTAACACATAGCATCTGGCAGCTCATTTTAACCAAAAGAGTTAGTAGTGGTCATTGGAAAATAACTTACATCCATCACTCTGAAGAAAAGTCTGATGAATATAGGTGTTGTGGTGCGTTATCGTTGGCATTTTTCATGAAATAATTATAAACGTTGTCATTGCCAACAATTGTATTAGCTGCTCTTATAGTAAATACTATTGTTGGCAATGACAACGTTTATAATTATTTCAAGTCTGATGAAAGCATTATAGTAAAACACTTGAACTTGTGACAGTGTTTAAACATAAAATGTAATGTGTGATAGTAATGTTAACTCATTAATAGACGAATGTTGTTCTCTTCAGGATTGCGATAAGAAACTTCCTACATATTTCCAACATGTTGATTAGAGAAATACGAGCATGTCCCCTCCTCTGAACCGCACACAGATATTTTCAAAAGTGCTAAAGATGAATATATTACCGCACCCCTTCACCAATCACCACGATTCCACAGCCCATTTCCTTCGGTGAAACACGACAATCTCCATTATTTTGCCACCAGCTCCGCCCCCCCCCCGCGCAACCGAGGGCCGCATAAAGACTTCTCGCGTTTATCTCCGCAGCGTTTGACAGCAAATTATGAACCCTTTATCGCGGGTCCTTACCCCTTCTCCCACCCGCCAGAGCAAAGGGCGTCAACGAGGGTTGAGTTTATGATCGCGCGGGGTGGGACGAAAGGGGTTTCAGTGAAGGTGGCTTGTAGAGGACGGGCCCCGCGCCAGCAACACCCCCGCCCGCCCCGCCTCGCCGCGTCACCGCTTCCGGCTCCCCGCCCCCGCCCGCGCCTCCGCGGCACGCTCCTTAGCGATAGGCGGGATTCGCGTGCATGAGAGTCAATAAACCTGGATCGTCTCCCTACTCCTGTCTGGTGCGCCAGGCGCCGCCTGTCCGTCTCTCTCGCGCGGCGCGGCTGCCGAACGAGTAACCAACGCGCGCCGGCGAAAGTGAAGGCGCGCGCAGCGCGGCCAAAGTAAAAATTCCATGCAGCGCTGGTTGGTGGCCGTGAATTGAAGACCATTAATATACACTCAACAAGGTTCCCTCACCGAGATGCCCATTGACGCAACGCGGGCAGTAGATGGCGACGGCAGTTTGGCGGCGCGGGGTGCGGTGCTACCCCCACCCCACCCTTCCCGACTGTACGGCGCGTTTGGGGCGCTCTAAGGGGGTAGGGGCGGGGCGGGGCGCAGGGGACGCGATTCGCGGGCGCACTGGCGGCGACCGCATCGTCGGGGACAAGCTTTGGTCCTGACCCAAAGGGCTGCTGGAGGGGGGCTTGGGCAGATAAGTGGTCGAGCGCGGGCAGCTCGGCGGTGCGGTGGTGGGCAGTGGAGGTTCGCGACCAGATTTTTACGCGCGGCCCCATCGAAGGGGGGTGGGGGCTGTGGGTAGGGGATCGAGGATTTGGCCCTGCTCGGGGCTGCTGGTGTTACGAGTGTCGGCGGCGGCGAAAAGGCCGCCCGAGGGCGCTCGCGTCGTGTTCAGACAGTGGGACGGCGGGCCCAAGGTGCCGCCCATAGAGAAGGGCAGGAGGAGCTCTAATTTACGCGTATGGAAAGCAGGGAAAGCTGTTGTGGAACTCGAGGATACGGGATGGTGGTGACCGCGCACAGTGACTAGCGAGTTCTTCCAGAGCCGTCATTAGCCGTGGGCTGGCGCGGACCCAGAACAGGGGCGGATCCAGCTATTAATTTGGAGGGAGGGGGTTATATATTTTTTAAAATAATAAACATGCTAGTTATTATATTGTATATTTTCTAGTATATATATAGTACTATACAATATTATTTTTAAACATTTATCATAATCATTAAAATATAAATAAATTTTGGCTAATAAAATTGGTAACAAACTTTTTCTATAGACCTTTTGGCATAACCACCATGTCTCTCTCCCCCTGAATCCGCCACTGGCCCAGAAACTGATCAGAGAGTGGGGAGGGGACTACAAGTGATTTTCCTCGAGAAAATCAAAACCATCATTAGTAATTATTGTAAATTACAAGTCATATACAAAATTATTTTAAATATTTAATAAACAATACATTTGAAATAATAAAATTCATTACATGCTCATTTAAACATGCTCAAGTCCAAATGTTACAAGGTCCTTCCCTGGGATCCACTTCTGGTTGAGTACACGTTGAGCCATTATGAAGGGAGTTAGAAATCTACAAGATTTCAATTGATATTTTAATAGACTTTGTAATCTCTGACTTCGTGACGTCTAGAATTGAAAATACCTTGTAACTCGATGATATATTTGTTAATAAGTCAAAGAAATTAGAATTCGTTATGATTTCCATATGATTTCCATTTTGACTGTTGTGGCTACCAGCAACACACAATATGAAACGCTGCCATTTAGGCATACTCTTTCTTGATGCTCTGAAGGTGTTCGTGTACCACACTAAGTAAAGAGCGCAGAGTCGATCTTCTCTAAATTAACGGTGGTTTCGCGAACTGAAAATACATAGCATTACTTGGAGTTGCTAATAGAGGAAGGTCCGAGTTCGCATGTTTGTTAATCGAAAGAATACCTACCCACATTTCACAGTGAATTATACGGTTTTGGAACAATGTCATGTGGTGCAACTAGTTTTGATATGCATCTGACATCATGATTCGATACATCTGGCTGAGCACCTCTGCGATCGGTGCGCAGCAGGCAGCGCACATCTTCATCATTCCGCTTTTGACACTAATTTCGATGATTACCTGCTTTTTACAAAACTTTACGACTCGTAAAATTATTAAGTTCTTTTACAGTGGTAATTTAGCTTACTGTTAGATATATTTTCAAGAAGGAATTGACATAACATGAGAGTCGAAAATAATGCTGTGCCTGTTTTTTAAACTAGCCAACTCAACTAGAAAAAAATATTTTCACATCTTCTTCTAGGTGCACGTTCTCAACACAATATATAGCGTCGGTTACTATAATCATCAGTGCAATTTAGTTCAACCATGCTTCATTACCACAGTAACCAGTAAATAAGAATTAACATAATTATATTAAATGGAATGCGTAGTGTGTTAACTCATAATATTAATAATTAATTGTAGTAATTTCTGACGTTTTCTCACATTTATATTATAATATAAAATGCCATTGAATTGTCTATAATTCAATAATCACTTTTATTGCATTTTAATTGAAGTTACAAAATTCAATGCCGATTCTACAATTTATCATGCAGAGTAATAGGAAATAATTGCTTAAAACAAATAATTACTCCAAAAACTAAAGAAATAATATATAATACAATATGCGTGATACGTATAAAATATCTTCAAACGACAAGTGACGCAGTATAGAGCTTCCTTCGTTTAGTATAAAACATTAATTATGTACTACATTGGAGCACAAACAATATGACTTATGCATAAATAGAGAAGACAAAGGCCAATATCAAGCTTGCAATATTCCTCGAGTCAGAGACGTCCCTGCTGTTTGGAGGAAGTTGCAAGTGAAGTAAACAAGGCCATTACATATTATGGGTCATAAAATGTTCATTGGAGCTTCTCGGAAAAAACGTATAGCGATTTTTCTTGTTGTTGAGTTGAGCAATAAAATGGCGTCAAGAATAAGAGGCAAAATTAATAGGAGTCGCTTGAAACACCACTAGTCAGCAAGCAAAACCAGATTAAGGATATAAGTTTCATGTGCAGCACAATAATTAACCTAAAAGATATGTCGTTGCGAAATGTATGCGAATACTCAGCTTCCCAACATTCTAGATTGTAGGCTGCTCATTGCACCAACTAATAAGAAGAGACGAATGTCTAAAGCTTACGGCTTGGCCCGGCTGGGATGGTGCTCCGCTGGAATAGATACCTGCAGCGGAAAAAACCCAAGCCAACTTGTAGGTCGGCGCTGGTTTCACCATCAAGCGGAGGATGAACACTGCCACCTCCCATGATAAAACATGTACTATGCTGTTGGAGCTAATGACAATAACTGTTGATGCGCCCGGAAACTCGAAAATGTTAGACAATCGAGACCACTTAACCAGCTATTGTTTACGTTTCAACTTAGAGAGATTACTGTAAGAAAGGACAGCTTTGATAGCTACTGTTTGTCCACTGCTGACAATACATCTGCATGTTATATTCTTGCACTCATTTTGTCTGCAGTTCATTTATAATTAGCTCATTTGTAAAGAGCTTAATCATTATCTCTGGCAATGCCATCGCCCTGCTTGTCGTTCATTAGTTTCTCGGCCTGTCAAAGAGGTCCCCCAATTGGTTGGTTGATCGATAGTGATTCTGGACGCGTCAGCGACTGAGATTATTATTCCCGTAAGTGTAGTGTATTTTTCACCCCCCCCCCGGGAGATGGCTGTGATCTTTCCCTCTGGATGGCAAATCTGGCGCCGACCTACCTCGGCTAGCCCCTAATGAGGTTATTCCCAAACGGGACAAGATCTAAGCTCTTGACCGGTCTCCCGACATGTGAGGTAACGCAGTGCATGTTGGTGTACCTGTGTGTAAGGGGAGTGGGTAGGGCAAGGAAGAGGAACGAAAGATCGCGGGCGGGCGTGGCCCGTTTGTTAGAGTACTGCTCCAGCATTCGCCTTGTGTTGATCGGAGAAACCACCGAAAACTACAGATCAGAGCAGCCGGCATCTTGAATTCTCCTCCAGACAGGAATGAATTCGATGTAGCTGACACGCTAATGTCAAAAATCCTCCCACTCTCGGGACTCGAACCTAGGTCCTTCAGGCCCGAGCCCCTCTTCGTGTAACGACTCTATACCAAACTACTGACTTCAACACTCAACATCAAACCTCTACAAGATGCGAGCGTTCCGCAGGATAAGAGAGAAGAGTGACCCAGTTGCGCTGGCGAATCCTCGGAAATGGTAAGACCCCCATACGCGACATTAACATAGTAGGGAATAGCTGATCTTGTTTTACATGGTTAAACTTAGAGAAATTACTGTAAGAAAGGATCAAGCTTGAGATAGATGAAGTCTGTTTATGGTCCAGTGCTAGGGAGCCTGGCTAATACATTAGCATGTTATAGTGATTTTGAATCCGATGTTTGGTCGCAGTTCATTATATATTGTAGTGCATATGATAGGTTGAAGAAACTTAATGAGATCTTTGGGCAGATGGCTGGCTGTTTCGTTGCTTAGTTTCGTCGGCGTGTCGAAGAGGTACGCCACTAATGTGGGTTGGTTGATCGTTTGTAGATGCTGGACAGCGATCAGGACGACTGAGTAGTTAGTATGTGCCCGTGAAGTGTAGATGGTGTTGTTTCAACCGCCCGGGAGATGGGTTGTGATTTTCCATCTGGATGGCAGAGAATGTGGCGCGAAGCGTCTAAGTCGGTAGAACCCTAATGAGGTTATATCGCCAAAAGGGACAAGATCTATAGCTGCTTGACGGTCTCGACAGTGTGAGGTAACGCAGTGCAGTGTTGGGTGTAGCGTGTGTGTAGAGGGGAGTTGGAGTAGGGGCGAAGGAGAAGGGAACGAGAAGATCGGTAGCGGGCGGGCGGTGCATCCGGTTTGTATAAGAGTACTGCTAGGTTCGCTTGTGGAGATGGGAAGAAGACGACCGAAGACTACAGAAATAGAGGAAGCCGGGCATTCTATTCTCATCCAGACAGGAAATGATTTTGATGTAGCTGACCGCTAATTGATCGAATTCCCCACTGGCTCCGGTGTATCGGAACTAGTCTTCAGGCCCGGACCCCTCTGTCGTGGTAAACGCTGACTTATAGCGACTTAGCTCGATTCATCTACTCAGAAACAATCAAACCTCTAAAGATGCGAGGCGGTTGCGCGAGGATAAGAGAAGAAGGAGTACCCAGTTGTGAAGCGGCGGCAACGGAGACTGGGGACAGCACACGCGGCACATGGAGCGCGCGGTAGGGCGCCTGGACGCGCGCAACCAGATTCATCGCTCATGAAGGGTAACAGCGGCGCGCCGGGCGGAGAACTGGACGTCGACTCGGGGCGTCACTCGTCAACGCCAGCCCCACACACACCGTGGGCTTAGCCGCCGCGCTGCATCGCGCGGCCGTCTCCGGCACTCGCGCGCAACGGCTGCTCTAAGTCTGTACCACCGATCCAGCGAGGCTTCAACGCTGCGGTGACCTTCGTGACCAGTCACGCACCCTCCCACCGCGGCTAACGCTTCTCCAACCAGCATCGCGAAGGGATGCGGTCAACGCTGCAGCGCCGTCACTCATCCCTCCGCTATGACCACGCGCTTCGCACCGTCCGCCAGCACTGACCCCAATCCGCCTCCCGCACGCCTGCACTAGGCCTTTGTCTCGTAGTCCGCTGCATGCTCGAGTATCCATTCCGCGAATCGCCCCGCTCCATTTCCTCCGCACTTCCCGGGTCGCATTGTCACGCTCGCCCGAGTTTTTTTCGCCATAATATATATCCTCTGACATTCAGCTTCTTGATGGCAACGACGCCCGCTCCGCTATCTCTCCTAACACGGGGTTTACCGCAGTTCGCTCTCTTTAGCTGGCGACGCAGAATTCCGCTCATCTTGCTTCGATACCTCCCGTTACGGCTTCAACCACGTCTTGCCTCAGCGCGTCGTGCCAATGCCGGCTCACCACGACCGTCGGTAATTCGCCATTCACTGGGCACTCGATCACATCCTGCAATTTAACCTCACGCTCACCCCGCAGCTCCAGACGTTCCTCATTGCTCTTAACCCGCTACTGCTCCTCGCACGTACGGGATTGCCGGGAGAAAAGCGTCTTCGGTGCGGGACTTCTGAGGCCCGCCCCCTCGCTTCTCCGTGCGCAACCTTCCGGAGCTTCGGCCCCCGCTGCGCGGGCGCCCGTCGGCCAATTGGTTTCCCGCGAGGAAGCAAGGCGCCATGTCCGGAGCCACGCAAAAAGTGTCCAGCGAGGCCAAGCGTAGTAAGCGCGGCCGGAAGCGATTCATCTTTGAACGGCTGCCGCGACGCCGCACCGCCCGACCGTGCGCACCGCCGGCCACAGCGCACAGGTGTTGTGAGGGGCGCCGGGTTTCTCCAGCAACCGCGGTACGATCGATATTGCGCCCAGCGCCGTCTTCCTATCAGGTCCTCACGCTGGATCCGAAGGATTCACGAGCGATTGTATAGTTGGCCATTGGTCTTGCGCAAGTCTGTTACTACGCGTTCGATAGGTTGTGAGAGGCGCGGAAAGCGCCGGCCCCGGCGCCCCCGTCGCGTGCCCCCAGCGACCACTTGCGCGCCAACGCGCTAATACTGATGCATTCGTAAATGATCATAGGTCTGCCTGAAGTTTATGGTTTGGACGAGAGAGCGCTCGGTAGCTCGGTAGTGCTATCACGTCGTCGGATAGAGAGGTGCTAAATCCATCTCCGATGACGACACTATCTAACCAGGAGCGCCGCGACGCAACGCACTGGTGGCCCAACCAGCAGCAGCTACTTGTGGTTCTATGACCGGCGGTTGGGCGGCGGCGGGGCCGAGTGCGCGACCGCCGGGGGCCGGGGGTCGAGGTGGGTCTTGCCTCAGCAGAAGGGGGAGGATACGGCTCCGTATCATTCATGTGAAGCGACACGACTCCGGCACAAGAAAGCAACAAGATTCGATTCTGTCTTAGCCATTTAAGCAGAGTGAAATGTGTCGCGTTTCCATTTAACAGTCTTTTATTGATAGGCCAAGGGTCTCGTATTTCGGGTAACGGTGCTCGTCGGAGGGGTGCGAGGAGTGCGAGAGCGGCGGGGGAGGAGAG
>BOPP01000246.1:477434-490589 GCA_017312745.1 Gryllus bimaculatus
AGCAGAGACCGAGGTGCGGGGCGGGGTGCAACGGGGAGTGGGAGCGGGGTGGTGGATCAAAGGGAAAGGGGACGAGGGCGGGTTGTTGGGGAACGGGGTAATGTTTACGAGTTGCGAATCGCGAGCTGTGACGAAACGTAAAGAACGAACACAGCATCGCAGTGACGACAATTTTCTCAGCAACGTAAGTTTGAAACAGTTAACGGTTTGGCTTATGGTATCTCTCATTGATGGTTCTTTATTTCATGCACTAGTTTTTGTGGTACTGACAGCGTTATATGAAAACGAAGTCAAGCCCATGGAAGTTCATTCACCGTCCACGTAGAACGTTATGTTTTACCCTTATCTTAAATATCTATCAGTTAGGGAAACAGGATTTCTACTTTACCGAATCGTTTACCTGTATGTGGGGCTATACAGTTCCTTAGAATGTCTGAAGCTTAAAATTGTGTGATCAAAACGTTCGGTCGTTATTTTAGAATCATGCAACATAAATTATGTTATAGAACGAACAGAAAATTTAATTGAATAATACACTAACATAAATTATAGAATTCTTTTTGTGTTTTAAAGTTAACTAGAGAAACGTGAATGGTTTATTGTCTGCTAATAAACTTGTCTAAAAACTGGAATTAAAGTTAGTACAGAATACTTGCCTATCGGTGAAAATCCTGCCAAAATATTTATTGGTTATTGGAGAGACGTTGGCGAGATTAAAGTATTTCTATTCGGAGTAGAAATATAATGTTAATATAGGAAATTTTGATTCGATAACAACTAAAAAAAGTGGACGTTCATTTTATATTGAAAGAAAATTATATGTAGTGTGAGAGGCGCACCTGGAAGGAACGAGAATCAGAAATTACGTTAGAAATTACCTACCACTGAGTGGATGAAATCGTTAAAATCTAGTTTGGAACTTCTCAACAATTAGTAGAATTCTGAAAGTTTTAACAACTGCTACCAGAACAACGCAGCAGCTAATAAAACCTGCAAAGTTGAGTTCCCATAATAAATTCAAAATCTGTCTGACTGATGTCAGAGACATGAAGGTGTAACGGATCGTGAGAACAACGGTGAGAATGGCGCCAGTCCCATCCGACGAGATCTGGAGGACGGACTCGCACACGAGGTGTCTCCTCGGACAGAAACAGACTGATTAATTATTCAGTAATTCCGAGTGCGTCAACAACTGAGGTGATTTGTCTCGGAAGTTTACGGCATTTTATATCCGGGAACGAATATGAGGAGTAGTTAAAGATGGCGAAAGATGGAGGTAAAGATACAAAGAAGAAATAAACAATATGCTCGATGGAGAAGATATTGTTAGATTTGTAGTCTCGCAGTCTCGCTCGGCTCTTAAGACATGTGCAGAGAATGGGAACGGAAAAAATGCCCAAAAACATACACAAAACTAATATTATGGGTGTAAGGAAACGTGGTAGGTTCAAGAAAAGTTGGATCCAGGATGTAGTTGACCTAAAGAAGATAAAAGTTATGCCGATGGTGAGAGATGGCTGAGAGAAGAGAGGAATGGCGGCAGATCGTTAAGGCAGCCCTGGCTCACATCGGGTTGTATTGCTTTGGAAGAAGAATAGGAAGAAGGAGGAATATTATTTAGGGGGTGGGGGTGTCTACCCCGTTGGGACGTGATGTCGAATTTCGGGGTCTTCCACTCCACGTATTCCACTCTTAATAAACCGAATCCTGTATACTTGAATGATACCTGAACCTACTATGGAAGAAAACTAATCTCTTTCTATAGGTTTTGTGTATCTTACAGTATTTACGTTAAGTTAGTTAAACATAATTTCATGGAATTAAGTAAAGCTTTTTCTACGTATGGCATCTTTTTACTTCAATTCCAAATCTTTATTCAATCAGCCGATATTTCTGCATATCAGCATATCCACGGTCTGATCCCCGTTTAGTTTTTCTGATTAGAGGTGTACTGTACCTGAAAATTTGACATGTGGGAATACAACGTGTGTGGTTGGAGATGTTTCCAGTATGTGTCGGTGGTCGTATGAGAGACAGTGAACGCATCTCTCAGTCTAGTTCAATCTGCATTGACGCAATGCAGACTACCTTTTGCGCCGTTAAGTGTCAATATGACTGAAAACATGAGTACATTGTACGTGTTGTTGAGTTGTAATAGCCAAATGAAGGGTATTCATATCGACATGCTTATCGAAATGAACACAACAGCACGATCTTTATTGCATTCACTTATGATTCTTATACGTCTGTTTCGAAATGCAAACTCATGTTTGTTTCACTGATAATAACTTCATAACTGATAGAGGAATGCACATTTTTATTATAACATTTGTGTGTGCGATCTTTCATAAATTTCCGAGATACATTTGAACCAATGAACTTCTGGATATTCCGCAATGTAATGTAAAAGAATTCAAACCCCATCTAAAAACAATTGAAAAATTATAAACAATTACATAATTAATTTAATTAAAAATATTTTCTCTCATTCATTACATATCCGGACTGCCTCAAAATCTACAGGCTTGTTTGAATATCAAATATATTCATCAAGAATTTTATATGATTATGCCTTATCACTGTTAACATTGAAATATATTTCTGTCAAAATCTGTAACAAATGAGCTCCAAAGACATTCGGTTTATTCCAGTCTCAAATGTTCCTTCCCTAATACTCATAAATTATTATGATCATCTTAATCATTATGAAATGACCAGAAATTAGGCTATACATCATGTTTCTATTGGTTTATTGCAGTATTCATGGAAGATTATTAGTCTTCCAAGTGTTTCTGCTGTTGCCAACTCTTTAGTGGTCTGCTTCTGTCTTTGATTCTTCTTGGTTTGTACTTCCAGATTAATTTTGGAAATTTTTTGTTGTTCATTCTCTGTAGATGATCTTTCAATCTCCTTTTATACTGTTCTATTTCTTCTATTAAACATTTGGTTTTCAATTTCTTTCTGATGTCTTTATTTCTCAGCCTGTCTCTTCTTGTGATTCCCAGGTGTCTTAGAAATCTCATATGTGCTGCCTGTAGTTTTTGTTCGTCTCTCTCTTCCATGTTCCATAGCCATACATGATTATAGCTGATCCACATTCCTCTTCTCCCATGAAATTCTCTCATATTTTGAGTGTTACTCAGCAAGTTTGTACGTAGCTTAGAAACTGTTGATTGCAATGTAATTCCACATATAATTGCCACATATCTTCTTTGAGCCCTTCTTGTGAATGTTAATAACCAAATCCTCTTGTCACTCACAAAACCTAATTTAAATTATTGGTGAATTTGAGTTCCTTTACTCATACTCAAGTTTATTTTCCGGGTTCTCATTACGTCATCACACGTGAAATACCTGTGAAACACCTTCAAGAATCCGCTAAGTTCAGCGCTAACAGCGGTGGCGAGAGGTTGTGACCGCAAGCTGCTACCTTGTTAGTTCAGTCGGCCGGTCAAGCTGAGCACTCAGGTGAGTTGCGACTGCTCGATGAACGCTGACCACTGTCTAAAGTTAATTCGCATATCCTTTTAACAAAAGTGAATAATAGATAAAAGTGAACTTACCGTGCTCTGACCCTCGCACAGAGCGATCCCAACTAGAAGCATCGAGGCCACGGTCTAGACCCACACCCAGTGCACACACACACTAACGCCCGACGGCCCAGTGCACATTCGTTGGAACATACCAACCAACCAGCTCATCATAGCCTATCAGCAACATCCAGCAGCAAATTATAACAGCTTCCGCAGACCAAGCTCAACTTCTCACAGGAACAGCACCAACAACTGTCTTACATTTGCACAACCAGCAAAAATTCAGGACCGGTTTTCAACACTAATACAAAACAGCCACACGCTCAAGTTGGCCGCCCTTGCAAAACAACCCAGTTTGCACCATGCCCCAAATATAGAAACCTAAAAGTGAGCGCCAGATGCAAAAGGACCAAAAAACGGATCTGTTTCGCACGAATATTGCTATTCCTACAGCAAACGGTTCGAAACATTAAATAACGATACAGATTGGACCGAAACAATCAGATGCCCGCGAAACATGCATCAAAAAATTCCTCACAAAAATTATACACAAGCCGGAAAAATATTTTATGACATGTTAATTAAATACAAAGTTAAAAATGCTAGTTTAAAGAAAGAATTTCTACAACAAAAATAGAAGCAGACAGAGTGAAAGTAAAAACTTAATTCACAAAGATTTCAGAAGATTCTTCGTAAATATGCAACGAAAAACACCATTAAGAAATACCACACGATTTCGTGACCCCCAAGCATAAAACATCATTGTGTCAATCATTATTAAAGATATTTCACACACTTCATATAGCTGAATAGAAAAAAAATCTTTCAAAACCTACAGGATTTAAAAAAATACCCAGTAAAAATCAAAGTAAACTTCGCCGCTTCACACGCAAAAAAACAGAAAACCATTTAACAACATGCTGCTGAGATTAAGAGACAATAAACAAGGAAGGAGCATTCTAGCATACAGATAGATTTTGATACTGTGTAAAATTAGATGTCGGTCATTTCCATAGATCCAACCCATAAAATTACCATCAGCTGGTAAAAACTCAGCCAAAGATTTCTGATCACACTCAAGCTAACCTGTGGGCGCCGCTCCGAGATCGCTTACGGGGTGTTTTAGGTAACCACCATTATTCAAAAGCTACGGAACCTAAAACAGAAACAAGCCGAGATGCGTTAATTTGTAAAAAAAAGCAGCACACAGACAATACTGATAAGTGTGAACGTTCAGTTTATCCAGAAATGGCTAAAAAATTCAAACAGAGAGATATAATCAGATCGCGACAGGCTTTTAATTAACAGAGAAACTCCACGAAGCATTAAAAACCTCTGACCGAAAAAACCAAGTTCCCTCAAAACTCAATTCCACAACAAAACAACCCCAACGCAACCGACCCTCCCAATAAATCCCTGGTTGTCAAATCCTCAAAGACTTAACAGCTAAGCCCCCCCGTTTCTATCGCAACTTCAAATCTCCCTCCTACACCCAACCGGGGACGCTAATAACTACAATCATCAACCAAGTAATAAATGCACTATCCTTATTTCCAACATAATACAAATCATAATACAATCACACCTCGATAATTGGACGTAAAATAAAAATCCAAGAAACAAACATTTCTCTCAAACTGGAACATGCGAACGGAAAAAAAAAAAAGCCCAAGAAAATCAATTACGACCACTATACTATAGGCAACCACATATCTATATAAAAATAGGCTGTATTTTCAAGAGAAACTCACCTGTCTACTCAAATCAAGTTGCTCCAATACCAGGTATTTAATATCTATCCGCAACGACCCTGCTCTTCTCAGCGACAGGCCCAGCAGGAGTGCGCCCAATTACTATGTGCAGCAAAGAATATTAACACATACGTAATCTTATAGTCCTTACGAGCAACTACCCTAGAAACAAGCTACGAATAACAAACCAAAAAATTTAACCAATAACAAAAGACCACAACCATTATATCCGAGCCTCATAACACTCCAAATAAGCTATTCCCTAGAAAATATATTACTTAAATTTTTTGATAATAACGATAATTATCCATGCCTAATAGTACTAAATAGCAAAACACTCGGCTTGGATGCAACACAACAAACTCCTCAGTGCCAACATTTACTAACATCTAGCTACCCATCTCCAATTTAATATTATGGCCCCAATAGAACCCACCCATGCTACCCTTTACAACACTAATATAATCCTGACATAATTAGATATCCCTCCGATCACAAAATATATTGATTTTCGGCTATACCAAAAAGTGGATTTCTGGAACTCGACCCTCCGGATCACCAATCCAATAATCATATCATTTCATATCCTCACTATCTATCATCTACATTATAACACAGCCACAAACAAGCGGTATAAAATTAACTGTTTAAATTCCAGAAAAATTTTAAAAATTAACTACAAACATTTCGCAAAACATTCAATCCGAAAAAAGACTTACGATAATGAAGTTTAAAACGATTATTTCACAACATACAAGGAATCCCTCACAAAATTCTACCAAATCTCAAAATAACAAACCCAATTATACATAGCAACCACAGTCCCAATAAAAATTTTTTCAAAAAAAAATATTAAATATTCATCAATAAAAAAACAATAACAAAAAAACCCCTAATTAAATAGTAAACACAATTTTTAAGACGCTATTGGCAAATGACACGACGACCAGTACTTAAAAAGGGAAAATTCAATACAAACACTACGAAGACTAGTTAAAAAACTAAAACTAGACCAACATAGATATGCAAGCTTTCAGACTTTTCTAAAAGAAAGTTAATCCGTCATCTAGGCCATATGTGGTCTACAATACACTAGACATAAAAAACAGCACAAGAAAACAAATATTCTCCACAATTCTAAAACTAGGTTCACAACTGGCAAATTCTTTGATTATGAGAAAACATCTCTTTCAATAGCTGACTACCTTGATTATATCGTCGTTCAAGACCCAAACCCACTCGAAAAATCACTTAATAACAAAGCTGAGGAATTTAATCAGAAACCACTATTATACAGCTCAGTTCAATATATCTAAATTTACACTATCCCCATCAGAATTAAACAAGAAATTCAAAAATCAAAAACTAAGAAATCAGCCACAGGATACGACATTCTAATAAAGTTCTAAAAGAAACTTAAATAACAATCCGATAGCAGCATATACAGCAATATTAACGCAGCATCAGTTCAGAATAGTCTTATTTTCCCAACGTATTGGAAATCGTAACAGCTGCTACCCTCCGAAAAGCAGAAAAAGAATCCAAAAGATCCAGCAAACTATAGACCAAGTAATTTTTCTACTCCCAGTCATTGTCGAAACTATTAGTTAGAAACCTGATACTGCAAATCGTTAATAAAATATTCATGACCCAACACACATGTGAATCGCCAGCACACGCAATTTTGGATTCATCGAAGCCTAACCACCTACACACACATCAAATATTACGCCTTACGAATACTATAGCGCAAGATTCCATGCCCCAAACAACACTACATCGCAATATTCCGACATCACCAAACGCGTTTGACCAAATTATGGCATCTCAAGGCCTTTCTCTACAAATTAAGCAATAGCCCACTTCCAGACTACTTTATTCAAATATTAAAAGTTCTAAACCAAAGAACAATTCCAAGTCAAAACTTAACTGATGCCATATTCATCCTTACCCAGATTTCAGCAGCGCCCAAGCTCCCCATATCACCCGTATTATTCAATTTTATATAATATTCCGATTATCCAACCTAATAGATTCGCACAATAGCACTTTACGCTGACGACACTGCCACTTTTTTCCAACATGGGACATTATCGTCAGCTAGAATAACTTACAAGACACCTTTACATATTCAATAAATGCGGCCAACAAAATTCGGAGAATTAAGAATGAATCCATATAAACACAGTGCGAAAATTTTTCTCACCCTAAGACATCCCCAACACTCCTCCGCAGTTAATTTTTGAACAACTGAAAAATATTCCCTTGGGCTGCAAATAAATACACAGCAGCCAATATTTAGAATGCACTTTGATACTAAATTAAACTGGAAAACACACCATTATTCACAACACGAACAAAAACCAAGAAAACATTTCCCACTTCTACGCTTATTAATACAAAAAATCCTCCCTTAAAAATAGAACCGAAATGATAATTTACAGTGCTATAATTCGAGACGAACCTATGACTTATGCATTGCCAATATGTGGGAATGCAGCAAAAATCTAAATACTAACTGTTTGCAACTATACAAATAAAGCGCTAAGATATATAATTAAAGCGCCATGTGTTTATTTGACAAGCAAATCACCACGAAACTTGTCAAATTCCGAGAATAAAAGAACACATTACCCAAACTGTCCGAAGACTTTTTCACACACCCCCTCATCTGCCCAACCGTCCATTTAACCCTTGGTACGCACAGCTGAAACTCAACTACGCATCACTCACGCTTCCCTAAAGACAATTCAGACCCCATTAAAAGTACCAGAAAATGGGCCTCAAATTAGTAACTTCATCGAATATCATATCAACGACAGTCTCTGTACTCTTATATACTTCCGTCAATAATGTTAAATTATTAATAACAAAAAATTAATTAATAACTAAGCAAAAACACTTATCGCATCCGTTCGAGGGACACCACAGTTTGAGAATAAAACCAGAAATTATGTATGATTGTTCCAGCAACCCTGAAAAAAATTGTATCGGTTTGAACAGGTAAGACAATAACAATTAAAAAAAAAAAAAAAAAAAAAAAAGAATTCCGCGTTTGTAAGCAGCATATTGTGTTTGAGGTGCAGAACGGCGGTTTTTGAAATACAGAAAGGTAAAGGATAATCACAGCGCAAACTCACTCTTAAGAAAGGAATCACAGAGACATATGCCAACAAGTTAAGCAATGTAACAGCCAACAAGTTAAGCAATGTGTATTTCTGCTTTCCATGCGCTGACATGTGTGGGCTTCAATATAAGACCTACTTGTATGCCCTCAATTATACGATTTAATACATTTATTTCTATTCCTTTCTGTGGTAACAACTGACCCCGTCTTCTGTTATAATTGACCTGAGACATAAGGCGGATTCTAACAGTAGTCTAAACAAAAAACGTGTGCCACAATATAGTACTCCAATCAAGAGGTCTCGTAACTTTAAAATATAAACGAACGTCTCCTTCATAAACTATTTATTACCTCTTCTGTAACTGTCTAGTACTTGGCAGGCGAATGTACATTTCTTTTTAAATAACACCTTCGCCTTTTAACAGGATATCTGTACAGTACAATCAGCATACGGTGCTTTCTTCTCACATTTACTTTTACTTGAACATTTTAAAGTTGTTTCATTTAGTTAACCTCTATCTCATGGTTTATTATTATCCGTAATATGTCGAATAAAAAAATATTACTGAAGAGAAATACTAAAGGAAATTAGAAATAATTGAGAGAACACTCTCGTATCTTGCAACGAACGGCGAAAGAACGAAAAACCAGGCGCGTATCATACAATAAACAGTAAAAACATTAACAATTGCTTGCACTTACTAATGTTCAACCTTTTACTCGCATGTTTACGTAAACTAACTTTATTATATGCTTGTACGAGCTTTAAAATCCTATGTATTGAAACGCAAGATATGTTGAGCACGGTTTTGAAATAACCGGAGAATCTCTACAAATAATTAGGTAATTTAGTTGTAAATCGGGCAACATATTGTTTTCTTAAAATTTATTCTGCATATATGAAGAGAATATTGCACATACGTGACTTGTAAAGCGATAATAAGTAATTCGTACTTCACTAAATATTGTTTACCATATCATTTTTAGATGGACTCCCTTCCAATTTATGTTCTAAGGATTTTAAAAAAAGGGACAATATTTTTTTAACAAACAGGAAGATGAATACCAAACATTAGGTAAAAAAGTGTTCGATTCGAGATATGCTCAACTTATGTCCCCCATATTAAATTCGTCATCTTAGTTTTACCTTAAATTTCTAATTCGCGTTACTTAAACACTTAAATCGACCTAATTTTCAGCAGTCATTGTCATATTTGTATTTGACGAAGTTGTTCGGGAAGGTATATTAACCGTTTAGATTCGATATTATAATAATATCTTCATCAATCAATGAGTTTACTATCACAAGTGCTTACATCCTCTCTTGGAATCTTGTACTCAATAAAGAAGAAACTTTTCAACGGGGTCTGTGTTGGTAAGTCAAAGACCTATTACAGTTAGAGAGAAAATATACCGGAGTTCAAATCTCAGGTCTCTGGGCAAAGTCAAGTCTCTTTAGGTTTAACAGGCGCTAACAGGGTAATAACCGAATAGTTACTTACTTAAGGCGAGGACTGGTAGCTTTTCCTTGTTTGCTTCTACATCACCGTATTACGGAGACCAACACAAGCACCGAATCATCGCAGCAACTGCTTGTAAGAGAACACGGAAATATTTACATTCAGAACACGCAAACACGATTAATTATATGCCTCCACCTTCACACTCTCTGGGATGATTTCACTCATTCGTTGTAATACCATGTTGCTACACAAACTTCGCAAAAACGTCCATACACATTTTCAAATGAGATAAAGATACCCAAACAGTAATTTTCATGCAGAGATTAAAGTGTTACATGTGTCTCGACGATATACACAGGCAAAACACCATTGTGACGTGTAGCAGCGTTTCGTGAGTATGAGTGTGTGTCTTCGTTTTTCAAAATTAAAAATTCCTCACGAATTTCCTCTTTGACTAACCAAAAACATATGTATATGGGCAATAAACCAATCAATAAATAACTGAAAACGTAAATAAATAAGAACATAAAAAAAATACACCGCAATAAATTAAATATTTTAACAAAAGCAGACTTTACGAAAATTGCAAATAATATAATATGTTACTGCCTGTATACCGTAAAACCATTTTTTACATACCATGAATATAAAAAAAAATTCCTGGCCCGTGATGCCAGTGTTCAGAGTCGTGTTGTGTCGTGTCGTGCCAGTGTCCTGTGACGTGTTCAGCAACGCACTAAGTATGACAATTGAGTCGCTATGCGCAGTATGAGAATAGGCGGAATAACACAATCAATTATTTGCATTTTTCAGTCAAAAGCCAAACTTTTTCATTGTTTTTTGGTTTTCCGAGTATCTAACAAAACCATAGATACTTCACATATGGTTGCAAGCTGCATAATTTTTTTCAGTTATTGCGCGCATTAAAAATTAGTAAAACAGGTGTAATGGACGGACAACCGGAGGGATGGTCGGACGGACGAACAGACACACTAACGGACGGAGGAATACAATTAAACTAAAAAAGCAGATAAAATAATGATTACATCAACGGATAGAACGACGGACAGGCGGTCAAACACATAGAAAACCCTATTGAAAAAAAACAACACTTTTTCCGCATCATTGAACTTTGAGAGTTTTTATGGAACCTTTTCTTCAAAATTTGGTATTTAATTCTGTCTGTTAAGTTCATGTATGAGTTTTAAAGCGCCCTTTATGAAAAGTTTTGGCGTAAGTATTACTAAGATACTTATACTAACTTTAAAATTGTGACAATTTCTCACAAATTCATGAACAATATTTACATGCAATTGGCTGCGGTATTTTTCTTTAATTTTTACAACGAAAGACTTGAAATGAAATATTTGACCAAACTTTCATTTTCATTATAATTCCCAATGTTCAGAACTAAATAATACTATGTATTTCACTGCCTTGCTTATTACGCACTTATGCAGAAATGAAAAAAAAATGTAATGTTGCAGTTGAAAGGCGCGACTTTCCATCAGAAAAAACCAGAATTGTGGGGCCCTGATATAAAAAAATGTTAACAAATCCTGCTTCCGTATCTGGTAATTAACTTTCATTAATGCGTTGTGTAGTAAGAATCCAAGGTCTGTTCTTCCGTCCTTTTTTCCGTCAGACCGACCGTTTGTGGTCAACCCTAGGACTCTGCAAATTTGAAATGGATATTTTCATTCTGGGTACTTAACTTAACGCCTAAACTTTCTCAAAATTTTCTATACAATATCCAAAATTTTAAATTATTTTCCCGGGTAGAGCAAAGAATGCTTAAAAATGGCGTGAGTAATGTTTGTTGAACTCTCAATTTTTGAAAATTGCAATAGTTACAAATAATGGGAGAAAGTATATTCTGTTGTAGGGTCATTAGTTTTATTGTTTCGACTGGACAAGATTATCTCACCAGTTGGAGAACTCAGCGGCAAAATGGTTAGCATGCTGAGCGCAAAAACCGATACTGAGTTCAAATACCAGAGAGGAAAAAATGTCGCCAGTTGGGACGATTCGCAGAGCCATGTATTCTGTAACTGGGCGATCCCTAAGTCCAGTTATTATATCGCTGCCGATATGAAGTGGAGCTCAAATGTGCAAACTTTCACAAGTAAAATAAATACTGCCATGATACAGCTTGTTATTGCTTTCGACACGAAACTCAAAATACAATGCCTAACTTACCTGGATCGATAGGATCATAGTCACGAGGGAAATATGAAAACAGTTGAATGATGCTACAAATTTTCTTATGGAGAGAATTATTAGAGGGAATTAAGAAAGGTAATTATGGGAGGGAAATATGAAAAGAGAAACCAAGTCAAGTTAACATCTAGTAAATAAGTAAATCTGAACCAATAAAATTAGGTAAAAGAAAATTATATATGTACCACAGGCGTTCACTGGTTCTAATAATCTCGGGCGTCAAAAATCCCTCGGGCCAAAGGCCCTCGGGCATTTTATCGCCGCTCGATCATTAGAAAGCTTATAATACTCTTGGTGCATACTTAACTATTAGATATAGAATTCCTTGGAATACCGCGTTCATGAAAACGGACCGTGTAAACTCGGCAGGATTCGAGCGTTCGTTTCTTCGTGTTTCCGCCAGATCTTGTTCGTCAAACGGAAGCGTGTAAAACGGTTCTGAAGGCGTAAGCTTCCTCTCTCGCCTACATCCTGATTGATTGATTATATTATTTCCGTGCGTTAATTGCTACTGTCATTGGTCCCAAAGTCTAGTGCGTCTTATATCCTGGTAGGTAACGATGTCCCTCCCTCGCCAGAATGTGAGATCCGTCGTCACCCTACACGTCGTGCGCGTTCATCGGCTCTCGTGTCCGCCAAGTATCTGTCAGAGAAAGCACCGAAATCTTCCTCTCAGAGCAAGCGGCCGCTAGATTTCTCTTTCACTGATTCCTTCGTAGGGGCGCTAAATACAGCGCTTTCAGCCGCTAGAATTCTCCAGACAGTGGGTGAATTTGACCTAGCGTTCTAGCTAGAGTCGAAAATCCGTCACAACCGGGACTCGAACGCAGGTCAGAGACCCTACAGCGGCAACCGTTGCTGCCTTCACACATCTCAGCTCTACACTCCGAAATGATTACTGCACTCCTCCCTCGTTTCCCTCTCACTGATTCCTTCGTTGGGGCGCTAAACACAGTGTTTCCTCTTTCTATAGGAAGCCCCGCTCTCCAGCCCACCAGCCATCGCGCGTGTGCAGCGCGGGATAATACATATTCATCGCTGGCGGAGACAATGTGTTTTGA
>BOPP01000246.1:491408-520319 GCA_017312745.1 Gryllus bimaculatus
TTAGTGTATTCTGCCACCAAGTTCTCACACTTAATTGCAGAATTATTAATAAATCTAATCTAATAATTGGATTTCAGCATCACTTTTGTTCCCCGAATTGGGAAGTTGATTGTTGGAGAGGAAATAATTATGTATATTAAATGAAACCGTTTCTCGAGGAGTAACCTGTAGATTTGTACGTGTACTAAATGTTTCATTTCCAAGAATTGCTCTCAACGCTCCCAGGTAATGTGGGATCATTATCTCAAAAGCCGTGTCATAGATTCTTCTTTCTCCTATTTCATTAATTTTCAAGATTTTGGACGACTTAGATCAAAGCTCTTCACCTATGGGTATAGGGATGATTATTGATAATTTTCTGAAATATGAATAACTGTTACGATGATGATGATGATAATAATAACAATAATAATAATAATAATAATAATAATAATAATAATAGCAACATAATTGGATGGAAATAGCGGACCAATGTTCATAGTTAACGTCGACAAAGATGGTCTCAAAGTTCACGCTGACTTCACTTCAAAAATACAGTTAGCTCATGATGCAGTGTTCATTTTCATTCATAAACCCATTTTGTCACACTGTTTTATTTATTTATTTATTTATTTATTTATTTATTGGGGCTTCTTCAATAACTTAATTCATGGAGTCCCCGGAGTACTGATCTAACAAACAAATGATCGATGAGAATGATGATGGAGAAATGGTGAAATGAGAGGTGGGGGAACAAGGAGAAACCTGAGAAAACATTCCGAGAGCTCTTTATGCTTATCACAAATTCTCAATGATTGACTGGAGATCGAAGCCGCTCCCCAGCGGTCGAAAGTGTATGCGCTATCCATTATGCAGCGAACCCCCTCTACCGCATCCCATATCCCAGCATAGCGTTGATTTCGATACAACGCTATAGCAGTTGTTCGAAACGCCGTTTCCTCACCCTGATCCTCTGTGTCTGTACACAAGTCGCCTCACGGGATGACGTATGCAATACATTATGTTATTTGCAAACAACTTCACGATTTGCTTGAACACATACTTCCGTATCTGTGAATCAACAAGTTGCTCCTCAAATAAAAATTATTGAAGAGGTAACGTATAAGTGTGACGGAGAAGCAAAATCACGATATGTCGTAATAGAACTTTTCTCCCTGATACGTTTCACATTTTGAAACTTGATCTTAAATTATACATGCACTTTGAAAGGTGATTGGTTAATTTAGCCCGAACGTCTTGTACCAACATAGCAACCAATAGCAGGCTAGCTTTGTCGTGGTCTGAGAACTAGTAAGCTTCCATTGATAAGAACATGCGAATGAAAAATGTAATCAGTGCACGTTATAGAGGAAAATATTGTTTTTACTAACTCTATTTTACAAAAAGTCAGATCATTAGTAAGTTTAAATTAAAATTAAAGTGTGAATCAAATGGTATGAATTTTGGTATGAGGAATGACATTTCATTATTATTATTATTTTGTTGTAGTCATATCTTTAAATGCATATTTGAAGAATTAAATGACATATCGAAAGAACTGGAATTTTGACCAGATAGAAGATCAAGTCTGACAGTGATAAAGATATGTTCATGATTAAATGAGTTTTGATGAAAATATTACAAAATTGAAAAAATGATCTTTGTTACCGCAACCAACTCATTCCATCATTTAATCAACTTTCTTTTATATTTGCCACTTTTAAAGCGTACTTCACTACCTCTGGAAGGGAATGAGTTCAAATATGGCTTATTCTTGTTACATTTGGCGAAAATAGATCCCCTTCCTATTATATCGCGTGTGACTATGGTAGGTTTTTTGTTTTGCCTTGAAAATCTTCACAAATGTGGTTTTGATAAGAAACGCCTTAAATTTTTAAAATACAATTCTGATCAGAACTGTTTTTTATATTTCATTCGAAATGTCTGCCTCTTTCAAAAACATCCTGTATGAAATAAACTGTTACTCACAATTGGACACCAAAAAATGGACAAAAAGAGTAATCAAACGTCAAGTGCTCACAGCACCGGCCGGAAATGTGTTTCAGCTCCATACTCCCGCGTTTCTTTATGTTGAGTACGAGATAGTAGAAAAGGTCGTGATAGTAAACAAGATCAATTGCCTAATTAGATGTCCATTTAGCAACAGAAGAGGGGTCGTGTACGCACATGCACGAACACACACCAACACATACACATGTGCGAGCCTCGTCGCTCCCATGAACAAGGCTGTTATCTATAGCACTCAATTACAACTCCTTAAATGGCGAGTTCTTTTTCTATTGTGAAGCAGCGACTCGTTGAATGCGTGCAGTGGCTTCGCTGTTCATGAATGAAAACTGTTGTGCTACTAAGCGAGGAGAGATTGGCCTATAGTGAGTAAGCGAGTTGTCCTCGACTCTTTGAGAAGCTGCTCGTTCTTCTAACTCTGCTGTTGAGTCACGGTTCTTCTCCAGAAAACGTTCGAGTGAAACAACCCAATGCCTCTTTTCTCCGTATTTAATCTGCTTTCGGGATTGTGTTGTATCAGCTGTCTGCGCTCAGAGTCGTCGTTTTGATTCCGTGTTCTATTTTCATCCTCCATCAAAACGCTTTCAGGATCCCCTTGCGAGGGGTATTCGTCATCACACCATCAGTTTCACCGATTGCAGGAAGCTGTAAGTGGTTTAGGGAGGGTACAGTCATTCTAAAGTGAATGAGAACCAGAGAACGATTCAGTGTGCGAGTTGATGCACAGCACAAGTTTGCGCACGTGGGCGAAGCATTTTGAGAACAGGTTATATCCGATGTTTTATTGTAATCCGTAAAGCTCTATAATTCCAGTTACCTACGGCTATTGAATTTAATATATATGCTAGAAAACACAATTATCAGGTTTATACGTAAACAGTGGACGTAGTTACATCTCTGCGGTAATGTTATTTCCATACATGCCATAAGAAAAATCAGTGCAACTGCTTATGTCGTAGTTTACAAAATTGTAAATATATCCCTCAACTTTATATGCAGAAATGAATAAAGAAACTTCACATATTAACACTGTAACACAGGTAACACATAGTAACCTGAGCAGTGGTTTTAGTAAACCTTCGAAAGACATCTTCGATATTACTCCTAGGACATAAGCGACATTAAGCGTTGGGTAAAATTAAAATTATTTCTCAAACTACCAACGCTTGATGTATTTTCAATAAAAGAAAAACGAAGTAGAAAGACGGTGACAACAGCTTATGAAACTGAGAATCCATTTGCTTGTTGGTCATCGTTGCAGCGAAGCTGTGTTACGCATACAGTCCATGAGTGAGCTGTTACCACCGTGTAGGCATCTCCTCGCCTTGATTAGTTAATTTAGAATGAAGAGCGGCGTTGACAGCGATGAGTAACCGATGTTTCACTCACTGTTTTGTCATTTCTTGACCATCTGTAACGAAAGGCGAGATCCCAGTGATCGACGGAATATATAATGGAACTCAAAAATTCAGATTCATTTCATGTAAATTAACTTGAATTAAACGTAATTAATTAAATTAACTTGAATCATGTTCAGTCGTTCAGAAAAACCATAGCAGCATCGAATGATGGATAAATGGATGGTGATATAATAATAATAATAATAATAATAATAATAATAATAATAATCGAATGATAATAGAAGACACATAAAAAGAGAGTAGGCGAAATGAGAGAAATTTGAAAAAACCTGCAGTTCATCCCCTTTACCCGTCACGATAATATAAAGTTTAGTGCATAGGCATTTTATGCATTAACTAAATCCCATAGAAAAAAAAACTTCTTGGAAATGCATTAAAACGTTAATTTACATCTGTATCTAACCAAACTCATACGCTGCCACCAGTCAATTGACCATTCGTATTTCATTGTGGTGCCACGCCTTCGGTATTGGTAATACAGTGAAACCTGTCTAATGTGGGTTAACTAATGATTCCCGGGAAACATGGTGACAGGGAAGTTGTGAGAATGTGGAAAGTGAATTTTCAACATAATTGAGCAGTTGAAACAAATGTATTTCTTAATGATCCATTTGTAAATGTAATAAAATTACAAATTACAGGAAGCGTTTTGCAGCTTTCGCGCACGCACATTTTGAACGCAAAAACATTCAATATTCGTTTTCACAACACTGTGTTCTTCCCATTCCACGACTTGATTCCCAACCTACTTGAAGCTGTAAAAACCATACTAGGAGACTTTTCTGGGAAGGAATAAAATTGCATTTATTGCAATCTGCAACAAAGTAATAACCCTACCCCCAGGATCTGTAACATTACATCACTGTTCTACGTGATGTAACATTGCGACCAGATGTGGGAAGATACTAAGTAAACAGAAATTTCCGATTTTTATAGCGCTACAAAAGAAAATCGCAAATTCGTCAGAAAATTGTGACAGTGTAAAATATGTTAATGCATGAAATGTGCAGGTTAATGCGTGAAATGTTATTTAGTGTATGCTAACAGCAATCCATCCCTCAAATCTCAGTGGGTGCGTTGCGAATGAGGCATGGACGATTGAAGAGTTACACATCTTAATCAGAAACTAGAAATTCGGGACCCGGGAAAAGCAGCGATATCTTGCTAATGCCATATTAACTGTCGGCGCACAAGAAAAGTGTCATTTCCAAATTTGTCGTTTTACATTACACAATTTGTCATTTTTATTTTGCGGGCAGCCGTTTCTTTTGTGGCCAGGCCTTGTTTAGTGTTTAACTCTATACCAACTGTATTGTAAACAATCTTTATGAAACGTTTATTAGTAACGAAAAACTGTTTATAAACACGTATCATTAGAGGAGAGGGAGGAGAAGGAGAGTGGCGGATTTATTATTTTGTTTTTTTCGAGCATGTCAACTGCTAATATCATTAGTACTATCATTAGTGCGTGCTTAATCAAGGGAGGAGGCGGTGTACCGCCCTGTTGAATGGCGAGATCCAGCGCCAACCTATGTTGGCTTGCGAGTTTTTCCCCAACCAGATTCCTCCCATCAGCTGTGCACGCACACACGGACGATGATGGTGATTGATTGTGCAGTTTCAGACACATCAACGTCTATGGTCATTAGTTCCCTTAGAGTGGCGAATGGTTTTATCACGAGAGGGGGTGGTGTTCCTCTCCCGCCGGATGGTAAGATCCGACGCCGACCTACGCGTGGGCTTTCGGGGTAAAGGGTGAAGAAAGGACAAGAAAAAGGAAGGAAAGATCGCGTGCGGCACGTGGCCAGCTTGTTCGGGTACAACTCCGCCATTCACCTGGTATTCATGGAAGCAGAACCACCGATCAGAATAGCAGGCTGCTGAACTATTCCTTATGACTGAATTCAAGCAATGTAGCTAGTGTCAAAAACGCTGCCGTAATTGGTACTCGAACTAGGACCTCCCGCTCAGAGGAGCAGCAGTGACATCATATGCCATGAACCTGAGCGAGAGGAGAGTGGCGGGGAGAAACGGCGAGGGGGAGGGGAGTGAGAGAGGAGGGGGTGGTGGGTGGGAGGGGCGGCGGGGCACACGTGCGCGGCAGGGCGGAGCCGGCCCGCGTGCGCGTGGCTGGCTGCTCGTCGGCCGCCGCAGGCGCGCACAATCCGTCGAGGGTCGGTTTGGGCGCATTAAGCCAATTGGCCTAGGCGGCCATCGCATTGAGCGACGACGGCGGCGACGGCGGCGCAGGCGGCGCCCAACGCTGCTGCTGCTGCTCGTGTCTCCTCGCCTCCGCTCGACGGAGGCAGGAGCAGAAGGGGAGGGGCCAAGGGCGACTTCACCACACCCAAGAGGGTTTAAACTATAAAAGGAACACAACTTTGTGTGAATTGTCGGGAGCTTAGAGCTCGTCCTCGTTGGGGCGGTGCCACGCGGGTGGGGAAACCTAGTTAGGGAAAATACCCACATGCCGACGTAGATCGGCGTGAAAACTCGCCAGTCAGCAAGGAAATATCACCACCACCACCACCTCTTACAATAAAAACATGCACTGCACTTATGGGACTATTGACCTTGGCAGTAGACGCGCCCGGAATCACTAATCAATCGTAAAGCAAGTCCAATTAAACATGGCAAGGTGATGCGAGTGTACATGGGATAAGGAAGTGAGTGATGGCATGAGATGGGGTGGGCTGGTGTGAGACAGGGTGAATTGGTAAAGGGGCGAGAGAATTTGCGGGGAAGCGTGTAGCGCTTCGGGAAGGAACGGCGTGGAACGGGACGAGACAAAGTGAGAAGGGAAATGACGTTGGGCTTGGCGCTTCCATTAGCAAGGTGCATAGGACGAAGGAGAGACCCAACCAGATAGATGAGTGAAGGCAAGCTGTACAAACCCATGTAGCGTATGGTGAGACGCGGCGAGGCAGAGAAACTGCAGTGGAGAAAACACAAGAAGTGGAGAAATGGGGCATAGAATGAAGGAAGGTAAATTTCACTTTACGAGTTTGGAGAAATTATGACGAAATGAAGTACCAATGCACAACAGGAAGAGTACAATGAATTTAAACTCTTTGAATAGACAAACGAATTGGACTTGATGGAACAAATTGGAGATGATAAATTTGTCAGGTCAAACTGAACGAAATATAGCTTTACTGAATATATTTCAGAAGACATATTTTAGAATATTTTTAAAGAATATTTCGCAATTTTCTGAATCTATGGTTTTCTAAATCCTATATGAATTGTTTAAGTTTGATTTTGAATTAAAATAAAACGTCATTTACATTATTAAGGGTATTCATTGAACATTCGTGCTTAGAAGTATCTCATGCACATCGTTCCAACTTCAGCCAATCATAGCGCCAGCCTTGAGCAGTATAATGTCACTGTTTATGCTCTCATTCTTACTCATTGGGGATCTCACTCGCTGTAACGATAAGATGTGACTGTGTGCATTGTTCACTGAGCGAATAAATATCAAATCCATCTTGGTTACGCGACATCGATGACGCACAAGTGTTTGGATGCAGAGCCATGTGCGCATGCAACTCGTGTTTTCTTCGCGAACTACACTGAACGATATTATCATACAGCGACTGACCAGTCAATACAATTTAAAATAACAGGGAATTGCCATTGACATATATGGAACTGAAATCGCTTACATTACTTGCATTCACTTACATACTTGCAATTACTTACATTCTGATGTACAATTTGATTATAATATTAAACATATTCTCAGAACAATTCGATAAATTTTGAACACAATAATTGACCTATCAACCATAGCTCTTTTTCTTCTTCTGCCAAGAACTCATTTTCACATGGGTAACATTAATTTATTTTTTCGAAAATTTTTCAGTTAGTGGAATTGAAACCGTGAAGCATTTGCTGTATTCTCCTGTTTTGTACTTTCTCTGAATATTATTATTGGAAGGAAATTGTTTTGAGATTCTTCAACATTCGCTGATTACAGATATTTTAGAAGAAACAATACTGTAAGTCAAAGAGTAAAATGTGTCTTTGACTCTAGTTCCATCCACATCACATGGAAGAAGAAGAACACGACGTTCGTGAACCGGAATCGAATCCTGGCGTTGGCAGGAATTTTAACACTAGCTAGATGGCTAAGTGGAACTCAGCCGCTGTCTGGACGAAAATTCTAGATGCAGTCTGCTCTGATCCATAGTTTCCCGTGGTTTCTCCGATCAATACCAGGTACTGTATCCTTAAAAAACGCCACGGACCGCGCGTGATCTTTCCTTCCTCTTTCTTGTCTTATCATCACCACTTACTTACTCACACTTACACTTACATGCACTACTTTACCACACATGTTGGGAGACCATTTGGGAGCTTAGAATTTGTCCCGGCTGGGGCGCTTGTGAGAGATCCCGGGCATCTCTTGTGAGAGATACGTGGATGAAGATATTCCCCCAAGCGAACGTGTAGGTCTGCGCCATATCTCACCATCCAGTGGGCGAAGAGCACCCCTTCTTGATGAACACGTCCTTCATTTATGGGATTAGTGGACATAGCAAATGTCGCGCTACGGTCACACAGAAACAAGAAATAATAAATCAATCGCAGCAGGATACAGGCATGTTGATACACATGGTAGTATTCGACAGCCAACAACCCTCATCCGATAATTTGGTTTTCGTCGCACTAAAGAAAAAAAAACGTTCCTTGGTATTTATGTTTAGGTGCTTTAAATGATGGTCATATCTTTGAAGGCAGTTTTATAGACTGATGATAATGGCAGTGATGGCTTGGACGATTTTAGCTGATACATCGCCGTGTTTTAGAATGTCCAGCTAAAAGGTAAAGGCGACAAAGAACAAAAAAAGAGAACGAGGGGAAGGCAAAATATAAGAGGAATAATAAATTACTGGACAGTAAAAACAAGAGATGAGTTAGGAGGGAAGAAAAAATTTGAAAGAGTGAGTGAGCGAGGTTTTTGCTTTTCCATGCGCGTTTACTAATTTGCAACAACTTTGGTCCTTGGTCCCGTGATAAAAGTGCATGACGTGGTGGGGGGTCGCGTTTTCGTTCCCGCTGGAGCGTGAGATCCGGCATCGACCCGTATGCTACTTTGCCGGTTTCCAATCCGGGTATCTCCTTCAGAGTCACCGTCTTGACCGGGAAAATCTCTATGGTCCAAACTGGGGTAGTGGTCAGTAGATATATGTGGTAGATAAACATGAATGTGTGTTTTTGAGTAAGAAGAGAGGAAGGGACAAGGATGAGGAAGGGAAGATTCCGTGCGTTTGCGGCCCGTTTGTTAGAGAGTCGCTCCGTCATCGCCTAGTACTGATCGAAGAAATCACGGAGTACTTCTGATCCGAAAGCGGACAGTCAGAATTCTCCTCCAGCAACTGAATGCAACCTCGGTAATATCGAAAATCCACCAGTTGCGACTCGAAGTCTAGGACTTACCGATGTGAGATGCCGCAGTGGAAACTGTTGGAACGGCGAGACTTCTCAGCCAGTAAGTAGAGAGAAAAGACACAAGTGAGAAAAGAAGAAAAAACATCAAGGGACGTGGGAGGGGCAACGCTGCATTAAAAACGGGGTGGGACGCAAAGGAACTAGGCAAGCAGGCAAGAGGTCCAATAGTACAAAACCTGGTCATTCCTACACATGTTCCAGAGATCCGGAGTGGAAAGCAAGCATGATGTGCAAAAAATGTGTCAATTTTATAAATAGCGATTATACACGATAAGTCTACAATACATTCTAGACAGGTTCTACTGAATTTTTCTTCTGGGCAGATTTGGATTATGTTTTCGTGTACTATATGTGTATATTGAAACAGAATACATAGGTTATGACGAAACGCAGGCTTTTTTTATTCAAAATACAAGGAGAATGACGAAAAATACAAGGAAATGACGAAAGGATGTCGAAAGAATGTCTCATTGAAATGTTTAAATCAATGAATAAAAATTAAGAAAAGTGAAACCTTTCGCAAGAATATTGATAAAATTTATCCACACTCTGCATTTTAGCAAAGATAGTTTTCAATTTATTCGTCGATCCCCTCCTCTGGAGAAAATTGCTTCATTTGCACTCTGATAAACGACGCGGCGTCACCCGGACAGCCTAGAAGTCACGTTGACAATTAGTAAAGAGCGGAGACGTTAAACTCGGAACTAGTACGGGATATTTGAGTATTTCTTACTTAACAGAAGAATGATGACAAAAAATTGTGTAGTAACAGTTGACTTCATGCAAGAAGCTGCAATTAAAATTATATTCACATTAAACATGAAATAGTATTAAAAACATTCTTTCTTAAATTCATAAATAAATTTCCTGTTTTATACTATTGAAAACTGCCTTACTGTCTGTTTTTTGTCTTTTCTCTAAAGAACATCTCTTTAAAGTTTTAAGCAGCAGACTTTTATAATTATTTCATTCCATATCAATTATAAATTAACATTAAACACATTTTTTTACTTCAAACGACGTTTTGGGGATTACTGCACCCCATCGTCAGATCTATTGCGATATAGCCATAAATTTTATTATATGTTTTTATATTCGTAAATTTTATTTTTTCGGTCATCTGATATTAAATCATAACAAGTTAATTATTATTTTACTGTGAACAGTTAACATAAATACACCGTCGTTTTGGACGAGAAGAAACTTGAACGCGCCAACTGTAAGTTCAACTTATATAACAAGCTAGATTAAAAGCCTGACAGTCGATAAATTCGTATCAAATTTATTGATGCAAATTTATTGATCCCTCCTTCTCGGCCAATAGGTACGCGGCTTTCCATGACGTGATTTGGTCACCAGAGGGACCGCTATTTATTTGTTGATTCCAGCGCAGAGAGAGATCATGACCAGAGAGGTTCGATATATGAAGGGACTTTGTGCCAGACATTACTATCCTAGAATAATAAAAATATTTTCTATATTGTAATTCAAACTTCTTCTCCTTATTATGATGGTTTCAACCACAATTATTCTTAACGTTTTTTCTGCCTGGAATATCCTGCCATCGCCTTTTTCACTTGACGTCAATTTCAATGTCCTGTCGTTAGTATAATTAATGAACGCCATCTCTTCCAAGTTCCTGAATTTATTATACGAATAGTTGTAATCCACATGTGACAATCCCACAATATTCAAAATAGTTATTTCATTGTTAAATGATTTCTACATTTACTTTTTCTGATTTTAATTATAGTACCAAAATAACATCCTAACTGAGATTATTTAATGACTACAGAGTTTAAGTTGGCCACCAAATATAGTGACTTAGTACCGACAATGTGACATCCCATCACTTTCTTAAGGTCCGAATTTCATTCGCGATTTTTATGATTATTCGCCAACGAGACTATACGTATTTCTCCCATGATACTCGATTCAGTAAAAATATTTTAGAAAAAAACAACACTTTGAATCTAAGTGGAATATACAGATTGCACAAAAAATTGTCAAGAATACCAAGCTGTATGTTTTTCTCTATCCCATGCGTCCATCCAAACTAATTTAAGTGTATTACTTCACTGAAAGTATGTATGATTCACGGATCGTAGACGGCGTGCGATCATCCCTTCCTCCCTAGCTCCGCTCTCGTTTTTCGGCCGGGCGACGCGTTTCGAAGGATCATTTCCCCCACCCCACTCCACCCTACAATGCTATGAAAGACTTATAGTACTACAAACGTTAGATCAGCACCTGAGCTAGGCAGACCCGCCATCGGAAAGAGGGAGAGTGAATATTCTGCTTATTTTAATTTACTTCAATAAAGATCTTAAGAAGAATGGGGAGGATATCTCCTATTAGGAAGTCATTTTTATAACATTCAATTACACGAGGCATACCATTTCCAATGGCATCTGTGAAATATTCTTCTTGGGAGAGTGATTAATCACGTTCTGTTTTGAGATGGAAAAACTATTTCCTGTTAAACGACTTTTCAAAACTGTTGAGGACTACAATTAGCAAGTACGTATTTTTACTTTTTCTCATTTTACTATAATACTGTAGTAGTGACTATAATAATATGGGATGCATTACGTTTAAACTTAACGTGGAGTACAGGATTTCATACAATAGTCCTCTTCAAAATACATGTCTAGATCTTGGTAAATATGAAATATTTTAATTACAGAAACATGGTCAACTTCGTGTTCACAGAGCATACGGATTGTATTGTCCCCGAATTTGTAAACCACCCTCATTTCATTGCTTTTCGACCCTTACTACCGAACGACATGAATAAATGGTTTGGGGGTATTCTATTTTTTATATAATGAATATATATAACTATTTTGAAGACATATCTAATTTCGATATGCGCCCTTGTTGCTCTGAATTTTAAGATAAGTCCCAACTTTCCAAGAACATTTTGAACCAAATGCATCCTTGTGGCTTGGAAGATTTCTGAATAACGGCATTCAATTGTATGTCTTTTCACGGTCAGTAAAAGTGTCTAGAATTCTTTCGATAGGTGATGGCCATCAGAAAATGCTGATACCAAGCTGAGACGATGAAAGTTAACTGCCCGAACTATAGATGTACTTCGTACGATGTACGAACTATAGATGTACTTCGAAGAATGAGTGAATGAGAATTTATTGATTTCGGGCGCTTCAACTACTTACGCCATTAGTCCCGAAAGAGCATTGCATGTTATGTCTCGGGATCAAGCTAGTTCCTGCTGGAATGTGAGATCCGGCTCCGACCTACATGCCGGTTTGCAGGGTTTTCCCTTAGGTATACCCGTCAGTGGGACACAACGAACCGGGACAACACAAAGTTGGTCTTGTGACGTGTGGTAGTTACCGCGCTCTCTGCGAGTGTCGCAATAGTCCTCAAAGAGAATCAACTGTCACCGATATCGACCGCATGGCGACACAACGACATGCAATGATGAAATGAATGTTACTCTGCAGCGGTCATTGGTACTGGAGGGGCACAACTGTCAATTACAATTTTGGCGCAAGCGCAGGTGAATATCTTGCCCACGCGTTTCAACAATAACACGTCTTCTGTCAGCTACGAGTATCACTCTTCTCAAAGATATGAGATATCCATTGAAACTACAAATACATTTCTAAAAAAAATAATTCAAAACCACAAGATTAATAATTTGCATCCATAGAAACTTGCATTGCATGTAACATTTTCTCCAACTAATACTTAAACGTGTTGGTGCTTCTTTTGCTATTTCAACTTTTTAGTCAAGTTTAGTCTTTTATAGTACAGTATTCACTGATTAAGAAACTATTTATTTAATTTCACTGTCACTGTTCTCGTATTTATAGGAAACACACATTTTGAAGCCCCCATTGGCGCAAATGTATCAATCATATTACATATTTACATTTATTTCACAAGTCTCAGAACATTGAAAGTTTCCCTGATTTTGAGACATTGTCGCAATTCGAAATTTCCGTATTTAGTATTCGTAAGTGCATGAGGGTGAGTGCCATTCTCGGTCTTCGAGAGAACGCGAAGGAAAGTTTTAAGGTTTTTCACACTCCTGCGCTTGGCTATAGATTAGATAGAGATTAACACAGTGGGGGTTTGCCATTGGTTTCCCCTGGATGAATCATAATATGGATGAACATAAGTGCTGAATGTTTGAAAGATATAATTGCCAATGGATGGAATAAATCATTCACATCTGGTGAATTGTTGAACAAACCAAGCTACAATCAGTTGGTGAAATCACACAGTTCTTGCGCAGTACTACAACACGCAGCCTCACCACCGCGAATATGGGCGTTGCTCCAAGTTGCAGCGTCATCGAGGCAAACACCTATACATAAAACTTAAAAAAAAGTGTCAGAATTCAAGACATACTGTGAGAGTTGATGCGGAAAGTTTCCAAAATGGAAACTTTTCTTTGTTCTCTGCTTCTGCGCACGAGAGGTTTCTGACGCAGAACGTGTTGCCCGACTATCACTTACTCCAATTCTCTGCTTTCACATTTCGGTCAATATGTATTGATTTTGTATTCTACCTCCCGACCGATCACCAACCTGGTCTTCATGATAGATAATGAAATACCGTTGACGCAGACATATGTGTATCGATTTTTCAAATAGAAAGCATTAATGACTAATCCGACGGAAGGCATTTCTCCAAAACAAACTGATGATGTGTGCCTATAATTTTATGGCTCGCGCGCACGTTATATCATATAACTTGCAGTTACCGCCAAGTTGACACAGCACTACCCGAAACAGATTCAAATCTGGATTACTCCTCGAGAAATTAGTTATGGTCTGTGATGACAGAGTTCACGGGATATCTTTATATAAACTATTAACCATATTCAATCCTTTAGGGAAATTTGCCTTTTTTCCGCCAATATAGCCGGTAAAGAAAGGCAAGATGCGGTATGAATTCCACCTCAAACACTCACTGACACACTGTGTCCAAGTAGTGTATAGGGAAGGTAGATCAAAAGCAAAAGAAATGAGAAGTGAAGATCGCGCGCGGTTCTTGACATTCTCCCGGATTCATCACGAAAACCATGGAAATCAACGTCAAGAGCAGTTTTGTAACGAACTACATTGAGACAGTGAGTGCAATCTCATTGTTTACATACCAATCGAAGGACTTCGAGCATTTCTGATGGGAAATGGGTCTCAATCAGGTAAGCTAATGTATTGTATCTTCAGAACTAGAATTAAAAGGCTCAATGGGCAGGGAGTCTCGAAATGGATGGTTTTTAAGTACTCGAAAATCATAAAGGACACATTTTGATTGATAAATTACAAAGGACACATTTTGATTGATAAATCATAAAGGACAATAAAACGCGACACGCGTGATAGTGTAGTGCAAGTGTAAGTAATGTGTACTGATGGAACTGCAGCCCGGGAAAATGCTCTTCCAGACAGCGACAAAATTCTACATAGCTTTCTAGCTAGTGTGGTAAATCCGCCAACGTCTAGATCCGAACACTAGAGCCTCACAGTCAGACATGTTGCAACATCAACGGTTGTTGTCACTGAGCCATCCCTGCCTCTAGGATTTGATTGATTACTGCGTGTTACCGGGCACGTGAACTGTTATGGACATTAGCGTAGTGCACGTTTTAATCACAGGAGGTGACGAATTTCTACTGATGGATAATGAGATTCGACACAGATCTACACGTCGACATGCGATTTCCCCCCGCCAGGTATCTCCTACCAGCGGGACACTGCCCCAGATGGAAAGCTAAGCTTCCGGACTGGTCTCACGATATGTGTCGTAGAGTAATGTAAGCGTATGTGTGCGTGTGTGTGTGTGTGTGTGTGTAAATAATGGGTGATGATCGGAGAAGGAAAAGGAAGGAGAGATCGCGCGTGGTCCTATGAGCGTTTATTAAGGCACTGCTCGGGCATGTTCTCCCCAGAAACCACGGAACGATCAGAGCAACTGGCCATTCAAATTCTCAATCGCGCAGCGGTTGAATTCCATCTAGCTCTCCAGCTAGTGTGGAACATGGGCCACCGTCAGGCCTCGAACCCAAATACCTCTCAGGCAGAGACGCTGCAACAGCAACGGTTGTTGCCTTTGAGCCATCTCAGCCTGTCCGACAACAGTGGTGGGAGTAGGGGTTGAGCGGAGCCGGGAAGGGCATGGAGGAGGTTGGCCCCGGGGTCGGAGGCGCAGTGCGGTCGCCTGATTTGGACAGAGGGCGCGCGCGAGCAGCAGAAACAAAAACACGCGGACGAAGCGTCGCGGAGAGCGGGAACGGTGGCGGAGCGACGGCGGCGGCGGAGGCGCGGGGGCGGGGGCGCGAGCAGCTGTGCGCTAATGGTGTCGTATGAATGGGGCGGGGGATTATTGTCTCCATTGAGAGTGGGCGGTGGACGCGGCGGCGGTGGCGGCGGCGGCGGTGGCGGCGGCGGCGGTGGCGGCGGCGGCGGCAAGTGCCGCGCTCCAAACAGAGCAACGCGACGCCGCCATTCATCGCCCAAGCGGGTGACCGCGCCGCCGCCGCCGCCGTCGCCGTCGCCGGGGTCAAAGGGCACGCGCTGCCCTGCTCGCGACGGACGCCGCGGCTGCGTCGCGCGCTCTCCGCTCACGCAGCGACGCGACGCGTTCACACTGCCGTCGACAACTCGCTCCAAGTCCGTTCTGTACCGCTTGATAGAGTTCTGTTCTGTTTATCAGAGGTAAAACCACGAGTGCTTGGGCAATTGTCGATAAGTTCCCGACTCGCGAAGCGAGGAGGGGATTAATCTGAGAAATTCCAAAGCTGTCGTGGTTTGTAATAGGAGCATTGAATGATCACGAATGAAATTGTGTCCAATGGAGTTTCAAAGGGCGCAAAATATTGAATGAACAAAGCTAAGCTAAAATCAAAGACGTTATAGTACATACGCGGTTTGTAGGATTTTATCATAGCGATCGATGCATATGTATATACTTCCTAAGATAGATGAGTCACAATTTATCATTGGCCAGTATGGAGAAGCGGAACGAAAAATGATATAGAAAAAAGCGAACATTTTGTTTAGATACGCCGCCCTAATTGGGGCATTTTGTGTGTGTAATTAAACCGTATTGGTTTTAATTTCATAAGTGGAATAACATAAATTAAATTAAACTGTTTCTCTCCCTCTGGGGCCAGCGTCAACGAAGCTGTGCCCCTCGCCCCACCTGCCATTCATTCCACTCCCTCTGGTCCGAAACTGGGGTCTTGGGAGGGGGCACCCCTCACTCCCTCACCATTTGCCTATTGTATTTCGCGAGCCTATCGATAACTCGAGGTAGCCACAGCCCTTCTCTGCTAGTTTCTCCGTGATCCCCTCGGTTATCGCGTGGTGATCCTTGGATTTTTAACGGACTATGGTTAATGATAGGATAGAGTAGAAAATGATTGAAGGCGCATATTGGTGGAATGCATTAGCGAGGGAAATGAGAGTACCTCGAGAAAACCTGACACGAACCTTCATCCGCCAGAATCTACCCGGGCACCAGTGATAAAATTCGTGCAGTTTGGCCACTCCGCCTCTATACTTTTTATCTGTACGTTTTGCAATGTGGGGCAAACAGCCATTGCTTTCTATTATTAATTTATTTATTCAAACTTATATTCAGTGAAGCAATCCGGAATTTTTTAGGTGACCTCAGGTGTAGAGCCGTGTAGACGCAATGTTTTCTCATAATTTTGTCATTGATACTGAATTAAAATTTTCTATTTCTAGATTTAAATTGTATTGATAATTATCAATTATATTATACTATATTCAATTGCGATATTAAATGACTTTCGATCTAATAGATAATTAGTGAATTAAATTTAATTATTCGTGATTGTGTGGCATCAGCTGCTGAGGCTGTTGGGTGAAGCTGCTTGCAAACTCCTCCCTCTTACGTGCGACACTGGATAAATTTATAACATATAAAATTTCTTCATTTTTTCAAAAATATGAATAAGTATTTGTGTAGGGCAGGAATCCGATCTGAAATGTATGCCCCCTCCTCAAGTACTGATGTACTTTTCGAATACGCTCGTAGCTTTACGTGCAGCTTCAGAGGCACTGGCAGCTTGTTGGACAGTGCCGCTGTCACGGAGAAATTTTATTTAAGCGAGTCGTTTCCTTGTTACTGTTCCTCTCTTCCAGTGTGTAGATACTCCCCTCCCAGTCCGCAGATAGAAGTACGGGACGCTGGCGACTCCTTTTGGTGCACAGAATCATCGCGAGGCTGATTGAGAATACTTCTCGGTTTCTGGGTAATGAAGTAGAAATGGTGGACACTCATTATAAAATTAGTGATTGACATAGAAAGTTCACAACTGGAATCTACGTGATACTTGTTTTCTCTGTTTCTCAAAGTTTTTCTTGCATCGAGCTCTTTCAAAATAATGACTCATCCGTCCCCATCAATTTCTACTTTCCCCTCTTCCTATGTATTATCGTAGTAAAGAGATAGTACTATACTTAAGCTTCTGCAAAAATCGGCGATGTTTCGAAAAAACTCGTATTTTCGGGCACTGGTAAAGAAAAGGCGAATAAATCTTGTTCCAGTACGTAGCAAATTATTTCCTCCAACGTATTGTCTAGTCAGAATTATGTATTGTGGGTCCTTGTAATATCGAAAGATCGATTGACGGCAAAATGTTTGTCTATGCATCTGTGGTCAATTCTAACTCCTACACCGTTCAGACGATTTTCTTCTTGATATTGTCAGATTGATCAAAAAGAACTGGAGGCCTTGGGAATCTTCGACACCGATATTTTGACTTTGGAGATACTTTAGATGGAGCTTCAACAATTTCAATCTTTTCTAAAAAGCTCCAATATTTTTTTTAATCTATGGTCAATTTTATTATTTCTTGCTCAGCCCCTCCATACCCACATGCTTACACACAAATAGTCCTTGCCTTCACTTACATTCACTACTTTAAGACACATGTGTTACTAACTCATAAGCAGAACAGTCGAAAAATTAGAGTTTATTCCGACAGAGTTGGTGTACTGCTGAGGGAAGATGCTTATGGGGGGAAACTCCGCAACCAGGTGTGTAGGTCGGCGCGAGATCTCACGTTTGAGGGAGAAATATTGCCACCCCAAAGCTAATATGCACTATACTTACGGAAATAATTACCTTATTAATCGACAGCCCCGCACCGAAAGGATCACAGTGTTAAGAACATTGCTCAGTAGATGTCGATCGTTCGCATGATGAACTCCTACCACTGTAAATCAGAACGAAGCAAATGTTTCCAAATTACAAGTTCCGTGTTTTTTCAGTAGCTACTCGATGACTCGAGCAAAATCTGTCGATCGTGACTTGTAGCGTCAACGCGCGACCTTTAGCTCGGGAGAAACGTAGAAATATCACGGACGCAGAATATGTAGTCTAAACAGAAGATTGCGAATGGTTTCAAATCGTGACAACACATTCTATTCTTCCTAGTCAATTTTTTTATCTTGCAGTAAAGTGATTATGAGAATTCTAATTATTACGTACAACTATTTTATTAAAATACAAATTAAATAGGGTATGTAGGTAATAACAAATTACATACATTAAGAATAGCACATCAACGGCGACGTTCGCTGTACTGAACATTTTTCGACGAATTTTCCGTTCCAACATGATGACATGGTGGTGACAATTGAATAAATTAATTTCTTAAACTGAGTGTCAGTACGTCTACAGACGGAGAAAGGAAGAGAAATCTTCTAAAATATCACACAATGCATTGTGCTGTGGTAGAACGTAGTGTGTGTGACAGCGCCCCATACCATATTATACTTTTTTACTTGGCGTCCTTAGCAGTCTTCGCATTATTTTCTCTTCGAAGTCCAACTAAGTTTTCTCCCAAAATTTTTTTTCTGATAACCCGGACTTTTGTGTTTTCTGCTCTATGCCGAACACCGACAGTGTCAGTGGGATATACTCTGCGACCGACCGAAATAAACCAGATGACAAAACAATATTTATATGTGATAAAAAAACGTTAAGTTAGCCACTAACCGACACTTGATGAGCAAAACACCACGCCATATCTTCGATAGGAATCGACCTCAAAGACCAGGGAAGGATTCTTGAAGACCTTTACTAAACTGAATAAACGAGTTAGGGTAAATATTTCTCTTTCGTATGAGCTCTGTCTCTAGGAATGTGAAATTTTTATGTTTGTTTTACAAGGAAATGGTCTGTTGACTCATGTCTAATTTCGCCTGGTAGTGAAGATTACGTTGTTAATGTCCAGAATGTTAGCTCCCAAAAGAATCTGTAAGTAATTCTTTTTTTTTAATCGCTGATTTCCATGTTATCTCGAGTCGGGCTAACAGTGGAAATGGCCAACCCTTATAAGGAAGAAAGTTTTGATGATTTGCCTACAGTTACACCGCTCTATTTACGAAACTTGTATTTAAATTATATTTACAAACGTAGTATCATACTAATTATGTACCACATTCAAATTCAAATTAAAGAGATTATTACAGAAACAGAATTTGTTGCGTAGATTCTGGGTAATGATGAATATTTACAGAGAACGTGATAAAACCCATAAATATATGCAAGCAAAGTTTAAGAATGAAAGAAATAATATAATGCATTTTTAGTCAACATCATAACCACGTATCTAATCAGGAACTGCTTAATTTGCCCTTTAAATTTGTGTGGCCGAACAATGTTTCGGGCGTCTATTTTCACAAAATTCGCGTGGTGTTCTGTCCAAAAATAGCAATTGGGGTCAGTTGTGAGTGCCTCGTGGTCAGTACTACGGCCTGGATTAAGTTACATGAATTCAAAAGCCGTCTCGACACGAGGTCATTTCGCTTTCAGCAAAAGACGTCCTCGATCAAGTTGTCGCTGCACTCTGAAAGAGGAACCCAAATTGTGTTACTAGATATGAAGACTTTAAAAATGTTTTCCCAATTTAAAATAGACGAAAATAAATTAAAGCGTAGTCTTGTAGTTACAGGCAAAAACAAAAAGTGTAAAGCAAACTACCAACCAATTTTTTCAACGCAATGAAGAAATATTTGTGAAAACGAAATTTATAACGATATTATAAACGAAAATTATAAATACAATTGTATATAAATGTATTTAATATTTTTATCAATTAATACAACACATGCTTTAAAGAAATAAGCAATGCTTGTGTGAGGCCTTTACTCCCTTGAGTTTCTGGAATTTCCTTTGACCCACGGAAGAAACGGGCAATTCGTTTTTTTATTCCTTGTGCGAAAGTGTTCTATAGTACGGAATAGTTCAATGGGAAATTACCGAATGATTGCAGTTCTTAAGCTTCATCTCCGACTGACGCAATAGCCGCTCAATTCAAACAAGGCGTAAGTCGTCTCGGTTGTCGTGAAGGATATCTCCGTTACGCGCGTATTGCTTAAGAACCTAAAACGAGTCATTATTGAAAGCGCCTTGAAAGCACGCCATAAAGTTGAATAGCTACGCGCATTATACAATGAACAACGTATAAAACACTCTTGTTTGGAATCGTGACCATTAAAGACCCACAGTCTGTGATTCAGTTAACATGAACGTCTAAGTTGCCGAGACCAATGAATTTAACTATCGGTTCTCAGATTGTGATAACCATTATGAACTTTCCAAGAAAAATGTATTATTTTGGGTATAATATATTTCACAACATATATAACCACTACATGAGGTATGTCGTTTATTAGTATTATAAAATATTGATATTCGAGATCCAATCCAAACGATTCCTGCGCTGAGGGGTTTCATTTTATGTCGTTACCAGATGGTTAAGTGCACGAGTGTGTATAATAGGTAATTACATTCACAATTATTTTTTGTGATAAATTTTATTTTTGTTAATGTGAGAGTTGCTATTGTTGTCTTCGTCGCTCCTGGCATTGCTACTATTTGATAACTAAGACCAAAAAATCTTCAATAAACTAAGAATCTCTTCCGCTTTTGTGATGATTTATATAGTTTGTTTTGTGAAGGTTAGAAGTGTTCCATTCAATGGAGGAAACTTTGGATAATTCTACAAGATATGGGGGTTCCTGTACATCTGATTCACCTAATTCGGAATCTATATGGAGACTCAAGGGCAGTAGTAAGAACACATAATTCGATGTCAGAGCAATTCAAACCCGGGAAAGGTGTAAGAAGGGGTTGCGTACTCTCTCCTACCTTATTTAACATCTATAGTGAACAAATATTGAGAGAATCCTTGGACAATTGGAATGGCGGAATAATAATTGGAGGTGAAAGGATCAACAACTTACGATTTGCTGATGATACCACACTATGTGCACATTCGGAAGAATAAATGAGTCAACTAATGAAACGAATAGAGAAGACGAGTAACAAATATGGACTGACTATCAATAAGGCCAAAACTAAGGTAATGATAGTGGATAAAGGAAAAGTTCTCCCACTCTGGGCTGGGGGCTCTACTGTGGAACGATTGAGCGCGAAGAGTCCTGTGAGCGGAAGCTGCCCGGGTGGGCAGCGTGTCGGCCCCAGCAGCGGAAATGACGAAGTGTTTATGCGCTGAAACCGACGCGACGGAGATCGTAGCCACATCCACATCGGCTGGCACCACTCCGCGCCCTGGGGCGTTTGGAAAGAAATGGCGCAACCTATAGAGCTAGTAGTCTGAGTTCCATGGTGCACCCACGAGCGCCACCGAACCACTGAAGCACGCGACAAACGAAGAACTCACTGCAAAGCCCAGAAGGTGACGATTAAGACGAAATCGAGTTTTCATATGAAATGTATTTATCTCCTCGGAGATGCTAGGATTTGGAGCAGCGTGCGGTACCGCAGGCTGTGGGTTCCAGTATCACTTGTGCCGTGGGTGTTTTCACCACAAGGCCGGTTCAAAACGAATGGATATGATATATGACACATCATCTGAAACTTAAATCACTCTCCTCTGAATAACATTCATCTGTCGTAATGATCTTCACCATCAACCATTCAGTGAAACTCTGGCAAACTACCAAGAGGAACTTCTTCCCAGATAAGGAGAAAAAGCATGTTTCTTGTCTAAGCTCAGGGACCTGGTGTGATAATCATTATCATCATCACCATCAACAACACAACGTGTTAGAGTTAGTAATTTGCTGCATTTGGAACAAAATTTATGCTTTCTTACGGTATCAGGGCCCGACAGCAAGAGTTTATTTGTTCAAAAATCGTCGATTTTCTGCGCACAATTACAATACTTTCTCTTCTTACAAAGTTAGTCAATAAAATAAAATTGAGAATGAATGAAGCAATGAGAAAATTGGGAAGGACTTGGCGAAGAATAAATACGTGTGTAGGCGTTATACTGAACCCCTAAGGGGTTGACGTCTTGTGTGAAAAGATTGAACATGGAGAATTTCGGGAACAGTGGAAGCCATTGTTCTGTTCATGTTCAATTTCTAGGTACTAAACAAGAAATACTATCAATTACGTGAGTGTGAACAAACAGATTAGTTGTTTAGGGGCCAAACAATACAAACGGCGGCGGCGGAGGCGGAAGCTGCAGCAACGGCACAAAATCAACACAAACCTGAATATTCAACCAAGAAGCCGGTATGCATATTTATTGATAATCAAAAATTAATAGAAACTATATGTGACGGATGTGAGAAAACTATAATATGCAAACGCTTTCTTGAACTCGAACAAAACTTACTACATCATGAAACAAATTACGAACTCGATTTAGATAGTAATGCTAATAAAAATACAACTTATAAGCCTTGGCCATATTCCTATCACGACTAGCAAAGGAAGATCCCTAGAAAACGTGCTCATCGTAAAACTACATTTATGCCCAGAAGCAAAACAAGGGTCTATATTGCACTTGCGCAATGTATGATTGGAAACTGGACCAAAATCCAGAACCAGTTTGGGGCCATTGACCCAGAAGAGTCGGGGTCTTATAGCGGTAAGAATAAAAGAATCGTAAATAAAATTCAATAGTATTTCGTTAAATTGCAATGCAATTTGCATTACTTTAAGTAAATGTTACTTTCATCTTTAAATCCACAAGATATCAGCGTTTATTTTATCATATAATGAGGTACAAATTATTACGTGAACGACCATTCGGTCACTGTAATTATTGAAGCATTACAAGCAATACGACTATTTATGCTTTGAAGAAATAATGGAGATAGACCATTCTTCTCTGCACAGTGAAAATATTGAAGATGGAAGTAATTGTATAATATTTAATAAAACTCGGAATCAAAGTAGTGCCATTACAAGTCATCATTATGCAATAAAAACATACTTGGTTTAGTACTTAATTATATAAATGTTTTTATATTACGGTATATCTATATTACATAAATGCACTTTTCAAAGAAGTAATTTCTGGAATTGAGGTGGCGGCTGGAGGATTGAAAGGATATCTACTGGAACAAAATAATATCTCTATGTTTCATGAACATATTTAATTGGGTATTCACTTTCACATTCGGCTCCAGGAATGGCTCATATACTGGGAGCTAGCATTCGGTGAGGTGGGCAGAATCGACTCCCGGTCGGGGCAAAAATAAAGCTGAAGCTTTCTAATGAAAATCGTCTCAGTTTCTGGGAACACCACTAGCTGGCAAAAGTGGGATTAATATAAGGTGACCAATCGCGCTCCATTAGGGAGGACAGTCCTTCTTTTGTAGGTTCTGTCCTTTCTCGAAGTGTCCTTCTATCTATTCTCCTGTTCGATATTTTATAACTAATATGTTAATCTAGTGGTAATGTGTTAATCTACTTAATTAATTGAGAAATAGGATTGAATGTTGATATTCTAGCTGCAGAACATACCATAAAATTTAATATGAAGGACATTTTTGGCTCCGAAATTCCTAATATATTGTTAGAAAATATGTTGGAAAAAATATCCCTTCAATGCAAAAAGACTCCTTTAATTAAATAATTAAAAGGAATGCAAACATAATTCGTGTATTTTTGTTTGAATTAATGAAATGTTACGTTGTATTTTTTTCTCAAATGTTTTCGTCCTCCTGTTCGTTTAAAAAAAATCGGCCACCTTAATTAATCCGATTCTAAAATGTCAAATACATACTTTCGTGTACCAAAGCCTCTGAAGAACGAATATTTTGAAGGCACACTAGCCTTTTCTTACTATTTGAAATTTTGTCAACAAGAGCATACTTTTTATCTTCTCTTCGTATACCTGGTTTATCAATTTGTTTTGGACATGTGATCTCAACACTTACGAACTTTCTTTCTTTACATACAAGGCTTTAGTAGTTAGAGAGGTACGTTAGGAATGCTCTCACTTCAGTTTTTGTGGGGAGAAAATGTAAATAATTTTGTATTCCAAATTCTCAACTTTTTATGAACGTTGTTTCCAAAAACATAGCTTTACCACCTTCTCTCTTTTTTTACAAAGTCTCTTCTTCTGCCACTGTTTGCGTTGATTTTTCACTTGATTATAGACTCTCATTCACATAATCATAATCTGAACTTGACGAGATAACTGACAGAGATCGTGAACGAAGCATTTTTCCGCGATTCCGACATTTTCTGCTCAAGTGCAAGATCAGCATACTGCCGGTAGCTACATTTACAACTCTATAGCCCTCTAGAAGCAACGTAGATAAAACAAAAAACAAACAAACAAAATTGATATCTCCGTGTAGAGGGAGAAACTGCTATTCTGAAAATGACGATTATGAAATAAAATCTGAAAACAATTCGCCTATTATTACATCTAAAGCTTATATTCTGCTTGTCAATTAAATCTGTCAGTGAGTATACAAATGTGCAATGGTATAAAGTGATTTCAACTATTTCGGTACTAATTTTCTTTAAAATTTTATATTGTACCCTATTTAAATGGATGCTTTGCGGGGCTTTCTATTGAATGAATAGCTTTGCAATGCAACGCGAAGAGTGGATAGCGTATTCCCTCGCGTCCTTAACGTCATGTCATTAAGTTAAATTTAAGCACTGCGTTCTCGTGAACGTGCTTCTAGTCACTTTCCGGCATTTGTTCTGGGCCTGGTCGTGAATTAATCAACAACGTTTTATGCTTTTCTACGGCGTGCGCTCGTTGTTGGAAAACGCCGAATCCTCGGAACAGAGGCCTATTCAAAGTAAACATAGAAACACACCTGTTCATATGTGGCGTTTTTGATATAACAAAACTTAAAGCCTATTCAGAATCGAATGGTGAGTTTAACGTGCTGGTGAGTTAAACGCGGAGATCGGAGGTGTGCCTCTTTCAAAATTGCCTTTTCAAATAGTCATTGGAATATGCTGAATTGAACAGTCGCTAAATGAAGTCTGACTTCATCCCTGCAAGTATTTCCGTTTCTATTTCGCATTTTGAATTGAAGTAAAATCAGGTGTATATTGTAGCTATTTCATATTATTTCATTTGCAGGAAAAGTATCGTACTAAGTTCTAAACTATTTCAAATAATTTTATTAAAGAAAAACATTAATGAACTTTACAGGATGAAGTTGAAGGTAAACTAGTGATTCTATAGGATAGTACTTTAACGTAGGCACTAGTTAGTTTCTAATTCTCTTCGACTATTAAAAGAAAACCAGGGCCTCGCGCGGTACCTACCGCTCTTCAGAAGTGTAGTGAAAAGCATCGCACACCCCCAACACCGCACAGTTCTAACTGGTTCTGGCTACTCTCGTCGGTTGTTTTTCATTGTTTCTCCAATCAAAACCAGAAAATGCTAGTATTGCATTGGCTGTCTGGGTGACGCCGCGTCCATGTCAAAGGTGCCGACGTTTCGGTCGCCATTCTGCGATTCGCCCAATTTCTCAGCGCATTACGCCCTGAGCAAGGTCGCAGAATGGCGACCAAAACATCAGCAGCCTTGGACGCGGCGTCACCCGGACAGCCAAGTTAATACCGACTCCGCCCGAGCAAACCTACGTTCTCAGAAAATACTAGGGCTACTACAATAAACGGGCCATGGATCGCGGAGATCTTTCCTTTTTCTTCCTTGCCATTTCCTCACACCCTCTCACACTTACATGCACCACACTACCACATATGTCTGGAGAGCATTCGGGAGCTTCGTGGTTGTCTACGCACGGGCGGTGCCCCGCTGGGATACTTATTGTAAACATAATCTAATTAAAATAATAATATAACTAATACTGATCTTTTTATGCATAAGTGATACATACATTTCTTTGTAACATTTAATTTACTCATCCGAATAATTTTGACACAATTCGCTTTCCCCACAAAAATCAAGCCGCATCCAACAAAGTTACTTTAGCGCCAAAATCGTTCAATATCGCACTCAGTTATGAACAATATTCACAAATTTGAGTAACTCTTCAGAAAATGTAGAATATAATACATACATCACGTACCATTTAACACAGTGGTTTTTCACATTTTGTCAAGTTTTCGGTTCCATAATTGTAGAATGGAAATATGACTTAAAGAATAATAAATAATAATAATAATAATAATAATAATAATAATAATAATAATAATAAAGCCTCTCAAGATGGAGGATAGCTCATTAATTTGAAGGTCCACAATTGAGCTACATGATTGTGTGATTATTATATTAAAGTTCACACGTTCACAATTTTAAATTCATTTTTGTGTTCTTTTGTCAGTTCGTATTTATTCCATTCTTCTCGGTTTCGTGCAATTCGGGTCCACAAAGCACCTACTTTCTCCATTTCGTCAGCCTCTCTTCTTCTAGGTCTTCCTACCAGCCGTTTGCCGATCCTCGGATTCCAGACCGATGTAATGTGAGCCCAGCGGTCTTGTCTCATCCTTACCATGCCCCGCCCTTTTCCACTTCAGTATTTGAGCACAGTGTATTGCATCTTTTATTTCCATTTTTCTTCTGATTACCGTATTTTTTATGTGGTCTTTCAGTGATATTCTTAGTATTTTCCCTTCCATTTTTCTTTTAATTACTTGTAATGCTTTCTGTTGGTGCTAGGTATTGTATTGACCCTGTCTGACAGCCATAAATTAGTACAGGGTGAACACAACTTTGGAAGATATATTTTTCAATTTTCATCGTTTTTGTCTTGTCCATTAATATATATATGATTATATTCGCGAATTTTTATTCAAATATTTAGAGCTGTTTAAAAAAATTTTAACGTTTCAAAAAATTGACAATTTTGAGCTCATTTTCACTAAATCTTTTGATTTTCGACCAACTTCATAATAAATTATTTAAAGCCCTTGCATTATCACATGTCTATCTACCTATATAGCGGTTTTTTACAGCCTTGGCCGTTTTCAGCATTCCAATTTCCATGCCTCTTTATCCCATATATCGTTTTCCTCCAGTTCTCTTTTTTCCATGGATTCAGCTATTGCCATGTTCCACGTTCTTCTCGGTTTTCCCCTGTATCTTCTTCGATTTGGTTCTTCATTTAGATCGTCTCGTTCAAGGTTGTTTGCACTTTCATTTTATTTCTTATTTTATCATTTCTTATTTTGTTTAACAGAGAAAGTTTACAACATCTACGCTAGAACAACATTTCTGTTGATTGAAGTTTGTCTTTCAAATTTTTTGTTAGTGTCCAGACTTCTGCCCCATAGAGTGTGGTACTCTCTATGAAGGAGCTATATATGCGTTTCTTTGTTTTCATTGAAATAATTGAGTTCCATAGCACAGGATTCAACTGCCTTGTGACTATTTTTCCTCTTATATTTTTATTTTTCACATCCTGTTCGTCTCTACCATCAGCTGTTAGAGTGACTCCCAAATACTTATATTGTGTATTACCTTTAACTATTCCTATACCAGTCTCCAAATCATGGGGCATACCTCCCACCACCATATATTCAGTCTTTTGGACTTTTATTTCCATTCCCCATTTTCCATACTCTTCTACTAATTTTCTGAACATATAAGTTACATCATCTTCATCTTCAGCCATTATCACCTGGTCGTCTGCAAATAGTAGACTAAACAATGTCTCATCACCTATTTTTACACCCATCACTTTTTTTTAATTCTTTTAGGGCTTTATCAATGTATATCTTAAACAGGGTTGGAGATATACAGCAGCCTTGCCGTAATTCTTTATTTACTGGGAAGTTGTCTGATAGACATTTTTCCACTTTTACTTGACTTTTGTTATCTTTATAAAGTTGATTGATTTTCACATGTAATAAAGTAAAAAAACGCGCGTAATATTAACAGCGAGAAATAAACTACTAAAGGAGAAAACATTCTTTTGAGTAAACAATCTCTATCTTCAATAATGTACCTGTTGAAAGGGGTCTATAAAATTCAAACTTTTGAACAATCAGACCTATTCCGTTTTAAGTCCATTTTTCTCCAATGCCACAAGAAAATTAAATTAAACAACTGAAACCGTTTTGTAAAAACATAAAAATTTGGAGCCATTTTTGACATTTCTTCCCGGGCTTCATTATAAGTACCTTCTAAACTGAAAGAATTATTTTCAAAATCACAGAGCTGTACGTCGGACCATATCGATCAGAGAATATTCATTATGGCAAAAATAGTGAATGAATAGTTTAGGTACTAGAGTTGTTTACACGCAGGTAGACAGACAGACGAACAGACAGGCAAGCCGGCTGATAAAAGGGCAGACGGACAGACAGACAGACGAACAGATGGACGGACGAAGACGTGAACAGACGGACGTAGGAAGAGATTGACGGACGTTTAAAAAACACTTTTTGGGTATTAGGAATCCTTAAAACATGTAGTGCTGTTAAAATTTCAAAATCGATTTTCCATAATATTATACAAATTTTTCCTTTACTACGTGTATTTACTTCATATGTATTTGCGTCTACGATAAACTGAAAACGAATGCAATACAATACATATTTCTTAAAAGTATCACGGTAGAAAACAACATTTATCATTGTGAACCTGAATTCCACATAAACTTAGGAATTTACCTCTACACTCCTTGGGAGGATCCTTAATTTTCCATTCTCAGCCAGAGAATTCCATGGCAGTGTGTTGTTATTATTATCATCGCGGCGAGCGGCGGCATACGCGGGTGCGTGCCTGAGACCAGGCGAGAACAGC
>BOPP01000246.1:520814-537732 GCA_017312745.1 Gryllus bimaculatus
ACCGCCATCGCCACCGCTGTGGCGTCGCGCAGTGCGGTTTTCTACTCTTTTGAGCGGGCGAAAACGCACTTGGCTACACATGCCCTGTTTAAGACGGAAAAGTCCTTCGCGGGACATAGCCATACATTTGGTGAATGATTTTTTATTCTCTATTCACAGAATATAAACCCCTTATATGCGGAAGTTTCTCCTGAATCAACCAATTGTAGATTAATTACTTATCTGAGTTTATCGTAAGCCCTGCACTGTCCTTTAATTGCCTGCACCCATTTTATTCTTGAACTGATGTTTAATTGTTAATAAATTTACTATATATGCTCATATTAAGTAATATAGTTTTAATAGCAGAATATTCTTAATTAATACCACTGGTGCATTAAATCCCCAAATAAACCTATCCGATTGTTTGGAAAGCAATATTAGTAGGCCTTTAATAATATTTGATAGAAAGAAATTATGAATGCATGAATTACTTAAATAAAATAACGGGGAAAACACCAAAAGTAGCTTGCGAAATTTTAATGTGGAAACATTTGAATTTCCGTGTGCAAGAATAGTTTCCATTCACTCTATCGAGAATGTGTCGGTTGGCTAATGAAATGTAGAATGGAAATGGAAATGCTTGATTCTGTATGATTGGTGATGATTATATATACATAACTGTATGTATGTATACATTATATATATATATATATATATTATGTAATGTATGATTATTTTTGATTATGTATGAATATCATGATTGTAATGGCTGATAATGGTATTGTAATGACTGATTGTGGTCATATGTATGATGGGTTATTGCCCGTATAAAATAAAACAAATAATTTTTGTGGCTTTGTACTGGATATTTTATTTAAATAACATTTTAAGAACAGAAAATCATACCATATTTCATAAAAACTAAATTTTAAACGACATACCTCCATTTATTTCTACGTTACTGTAATCGTATCACTGTTGTTATGCGTGTATTGAATTCAGAACTTTTCAATAGTTTATTATAGACACTAGTAATTCAAAATAAACGTGACATTTTGAACACTTTTTAAAATAAAAACAATAATTTTAATCTTTGAACAAATGTTAATCACCTCTCAATTATTTTCTCCTACTACGGTCCTGCTGTACTTCTAAATTTATCTCTATCCCTACGAATTCTGAATGTATTATATATTACTGTTGTGTTTTCTAGAGATTGTTTTGATTTGATTGATAATGATAGAAGGTCGGCGCACAGAGGAGGGTAGGGAGGCCATAGTTCTTTAGAAAATTTCGAAAGGGGCCTACAAAATAAAACATTTTATTTCCGTAAACATATTAAATTCATTTTCCCGTTTTTACGTTGACAATGTTAAGTGTATACTTTAAGTGATAATTTCATTCTCCTCGTAATATGTTTTATTTATTTCATAATAAAAGGTGTCGTATGACAATAACGAAGTTTAATGGAGAAGGGATCCCAGAGAGGCCTGGAAATGTATTTGGTTTCGCCTTCTTGTTTTCGGCTGCTCACCCCTATGGGGATTAACTCTCAAGGTGTCAGAGAACTGCCCTCTGTCAGGTCCTTCTACACGTGACTTTCTGTGGATATGCAACTAATGGCACGCGATTGGCACCAAATGTATCTGATATCATCGTGTTCGAATGACACCAACTGTCACTTCTAACGAACGCTGGCGACACCATATTGAACGACATGTGGGTCATGTTTCCAACTACAGCAGATGGATAAGGTGAGGATAGAGCAGCCAATCAATATTTTACCACACGGAAGATGGTTCTCACAATTTAAATAATTCACTGTACAATACACCAATTGAGTTTCTCTCAGTTACTACTATTAGCATTCATCAAAAGTGCACGAAGGTGATGCATGAGCGGGTAAAAGCGCATGCTCAGGTAGCTCTGTGTGTGGGATGGGTTTAAGAGTAGGAGCGACTCCTACGGATCTGTATCATCTCGAATGTTAGTCGCTGCATGTGACTATTTTGTACTTAACCCTTACACTGCTAATGCCTAGAGCAGATGATAGCGGATGGGCCATTCACGACAATAGTGCCAGAGCGGATAAAAGCCTTACATTTTTAATTTATACTTTCAAAAAGTTCAAGTGAATTTATACTTTCAGTATAAAATACTTCTTACCGAGTTTATTATGGTAATAGCTAAAGGTTTTCAATGAAATATTTCTATTAAGTGTGTTTTACGTCAGAAAGCGTATTTTTAGCGGTCATGGCGCCAACGGCTGCCAAACGCCGTATGACATTTCCCAAGAAACAAAATACTACGTAACAAATAAATATTCTTGCAACTGCAATCGAGAAGTTATAAAGCAATAGTAATTTTATATTTAATTTATTAATATAATGAAGACAGTTTATTTGTTTCCTTCAAACAAAAATAAAGGTATACTGAAAAAAAGGTATTATAGCATTTTCTTAAAATTCTCTTTTCAGCGGCGATACGCCAGAAGGCACGGCCAGTGTAGGATTAACTGAAAAAAAAAACACTGTACTAAACAAACCTACTATACGATACTACTAAAAAATATACTGAACTGTGCTACTGTACTGTACAAATTCTATACAAAACGTCTACGCTACTACAAGAAGAAAAGAAAATAACATACACAATGGACAGATTTTTTCGTGCGGCTCACCTATAGGCACGGAACGGCTTTATTTGGATTCCCCCACTAGTGGCCCTGGCGATGCGGGCATTTATTGATACTGAGGAGTACATACGTAACAGCTCTTTCGCTCATGCGACAAAAAATGGGGCAGGTTTTAAATAGGTTAACGTAACCAAAAGCAACGTGTGGCAGTAGCAGGTGCTTAGGCCGACAACTTAAAATTACTTACAAAGGATTATAATTTTCTCAGTCTTGGAGTGTATTGCTAGTTCACTCATTCACACAATCGAACGCACTTAACATTTTAGCGCACTATCGCACACCATCGCGTGCACTTCACACTATTCACTATATACACAATTTACACGACACATACGCAATGGCGCCGACTAAGCTCAAAGCGGCTAGGCACTACGTGCCCTGACAAAGGTTAACCAGCACAAAGGTAACCTGCGGATGGCAACGGCATCTAACAGGAAGATAACCACCGGTTAGCGACGGTAACCTGTGAGAAGGTGACCAGCGGACGGCGATGGTTACCAGCGAGAAGGTGACCAGCGGATGGCGACGGGAACCAATGGAAAGGTAACCAGTGGACGGCGACGGTAACGAGCGAGAAGGCGACCAGCGGACGGCGATGGTTGACAGCGAGAAGGTGACCAGCGGACAGCGGTGCTTACCAGCGAGAAGGTGACCACCGGATGGCGACGGTAACCAACGGAAATGTAACGAGCAGTCGGTGACGGTAACCAGCGAGAAGGTAGCCAGCGGACGATGACGGTAACCAGCGCGAAGGTGACCAGCGGAAAGTGATGGTTACCAGCGAGGTGTCCAGCAGAGGGCGACGGGAACCAATGGAAAGGGAACCAGCTGACGGCGACGGTATCCCGCGGAACCTCGTTTCTCCCGCGCGGACGAGGGCACCTCCCACTGCGCGGCCGGCCGGGGCTCCCGCGAGGCAGTTGCGCCTTTGTGGCGGCCCCGCGACGCCGCCCGCCGCCCGCCGCCGCCCGCGAGCCGCTAAGCGCCGCCAACACGCGCCTTTGCTCCGGTCGATGATTACGCCGCTTACGGGCGCCGGGGCCCTTTGTTGCCGTTACCGTTTCGCCCCGCCGCACCTCCCGCCGCCCCAGCCGTTCCCTCCCGCCGTCTTTTGTGGCAGCGAGGTGTCGTTGTGTGCGGTGTTGAAAATGTTCTCCTCCGAGTCAAAAGCCCGCCGCGTCGCCTGAATTAGCCCTAACAAGGGAATTAATCATCCGGATCGATGGCTCTGCGCTGGATCTCAGTCACACCTTTTACGGAACAAATGACTGAGTCGGGCACTCGTGGTTTATTTTGCGGAACGCACGGAATATTATGTCGTCTTTTTCGTGACATTAATTAGTGCCATTCTTTTGGCTGTGGACCTGTAATTCATGTTTGCGGTCAGAACCTATGGTACTACATAAAGAAAAAGCATATGAAAGAATATATTTCAGGCGAACGTTTAGTGTACGTAAAAACGGAAAAGTTGGATGTCATTAGCAGGTTACAAGATTGTGCAGAATTGATCGAGAGGTGTAATCGAGATATTCTCGAAGTGTCATGCCAAACCATACAGTTATTTAATAATATTTCAGTAAAGAACTCGTATAACTGAAGGTAATCGTTTTAACAACTCTATAGAAAAAATATGGAAATAGAAAATGCATCAAATAGTCCTACACGGTATTGACAGAAGAAGTGTTGATGAAAAACTAAAATTCTTCCTTCACACAAATCTACACAACTTCTGTGGGATGTATAACTGAACTAAATACAGAAAATGTCAGAATTTGCTCCCTTGAACACTTTTTCAAGTTTCAGTTATCTTCTTTTGCATACGATCAACAACATAATCATTTGTTGGATTGTTCCGAACTATCTTTTCCACCCTCAGACATTTCCATTAATTTAAAAAAAACGAGTAATTATACGGATAGGGCTACCCTTCTTTAGAATCCTTCCCTTCATTTCTTTAGAATATTTCTTGAAATAATTTTTCCTTTTTCCTTTTTTGTTTATATAAAACAGGAAACACGAGCTAAAATAAGGGAAGAGTAGATTCCAGAAGGCTGGTTAATACCAATAAAGCTCTTCCTTATACAGACGAGTGCTAATGAAGTCACTTCTTGTTTTGAGGTTATGGCAAAATTAAAACAGGTTCTTAATGTAGCATGTCTCTTAAAGTGAATAGTTCAATATGATGATATTTTTTCTTAAAAATTGAACTAAATTAGTTTTATTTGTTTATGAGTAGAGGAATTATGTGGACAAATCGAAAATGATATTTGACGGATTACACCTGGACCGAGCGCAGCAGAAAGGTGAAGATTACAGAACGCATTGAGGCGAATAAAAGTAAAATCTAAGATGTTTCTTGTTTTTCGATTGCTAAAGGAGTCCAATTGCTAGAGGAATGCGTAAAAATATACTAAAATTGAAAACTAAGGTCCTCGATTGAAGAGGAACTACTTTAACGATGGTGATTATGTATCAATTGAATATTGCAATTTCATTTCCTCACATGTAAAGAAACTAATTGGAAACAAAGGGAGAATGAGCAAGAGAAGAAGAAAATGATAAAAAAATTGACAAAAAATCGAACTGATGGAATCCAGAAATTACTGAACAGAAATGGTGAAGGATATGAGGGCAAACATTGAGAACGATAATGATAAAGCAACTTCGCATATCATAAAATAAAGCGATTGAAAAAGAAGGTCGGGTATAACAATTTCAGAACTAGAAAGAAAATTCAGACGTTAGTGTACGACAAAGAAAATAATCAAAAGAAAACAAGCAGGATATAGATTATGGAAAATGTGAATTTATGAAAATATATTAAGGGGTTCTATTGATGGTGACCCATAAAAAAAATTAGCACTTATGTCATAAACAAGGAACCCGCAACCATCTGAAACAACCAATTCGATCAAGCTGAAATAGTCTACTGAGGACAATAATAGAATATGCTCGTAGATCTACCAATTTTCCTTATATTTACATAAATGGAGGGCAATCATGCTTGGTACATACGATACACATGAAGTCCATATCATTCTACCTACGTTAAACTCTTCATTAATATCAGTACTAGTCGCGAATTTCTGACGTGTGTCCGTTTGTGATCTCACTTTCTGGGTCTCGTTACACATAGAAATGTCATTTCATTTGCCTGGAGCCTTCTCTTGTCTCATTATTGTTCATTATCCAAGGAAAACAAATAATTGCCTTTTGACTTTTCTTTGGTATATAATACGGAGTAGAAAGCTTGGATACTAGAACAGCCGAGCCATCACACCATGGCCAGGTTTACAAATGGTATGAAGCAAAAATGAAATAACATTTGCATTGTGTTATTTACAGGATGTCATTCTAGAAAGAAATTTTCTCTCTTCCGTTTCCTTATGAAAAGTTTTCAAACAAAACGTGTACAGAAACTTAAATATATTTATCTCAGTGCGACGCGCATCAGTTGGATCACGTCCACGCGTGTTGCTAAATGTCTTGACGTGTCCATGTAGTTTATGCACAGTATAATTATATCATTGACAGTGAGACTATTTTTTTTCAATTTATTTTTATTAACTAGCCAACCATAAGAATTTACACTTGATGGTTTCAGGAAATAACATGATAGATAGATAGATAGATTAGATAGATAGATATACCGCGTGGCCCACCTAGGATGTTTCCTTCAATTTTTTCCTGAATCGTTGCAGATACTGAGATGCGGTTTTCACTAAAACTACTATATTCAACGGACACATATATGGTCATGCATAATATTATTATATTGCATTTTTTATTGCAGAGATATTGATCCAACTTTTATATATATATATATATATATATATATATATATATATATATATATATATAATTTGTTCCACTGTGAGGTTAACCCAATTGGACTCTTGTAATTTTTTATTTCTTAATTTTATGTATCTTTAGTTGGCGCTGGTAAAGTGGGTTACTGGGAAAGCGAGACTACGGCTAATGGGTCAGTATGTGGGGCTCTCTTTTTTTTCAGTGTAATTCCAAAGACCCTTACCGTCGCTAGGGTCGCGCAAGCGCGGTATGGCTTGCCTTCTTAATTCAACATCGCAGTACCATCTGCTGCGCCTTAAAGACCACGAAAATAAAGCAAACAAATATCGACAGTTTCATTCAGCAATCTGAAATAAAATGTTAATTATCTTCGTTTTTAACATTACGTTGTAAAATTTGAAAGTGATTAGAAGAGATAATTTCGCGGATGTCTCTTGTCCTTTTGCAAATGCCCGCTGTGCACAACTTCCTCCAGCGTCCACCAATGGCCTCGCGGCAAGGCATCACGCCCAGACGGGCCGAGTCCAGAACCAGACAGGCGCCTTCGTGCAGGTGAATGCATTGCTACATGCCGTCAGATAACTGCTTCTTTGGTGATCGTTGAAGCGAAGCTACCTTCTTTGAACAGAAATAGCGAGCAGTTTTTATCGTGCATGCATCTTATTGGCTTAATTACTTCATTCTCAGTGTTTCTTTTTTTTTTCTTTGGTGCCTGCCAGAGTCTGTAATGCAATACGCTTATCTTACTGTTTTCAGCATTTTGGTTGCTTTGATGCCTTACACTACCAAACAAATGGTATTGGTAAGGAATATTCAGGTGTGTGATATTGTGGGATACGCAGTGACTTGCCATTCATTATCTTCCATCAATAAAAGGGGAATGCCTTCCGCGGGATTCGAAAACACAACCTGCCGTTCCTCGCAGAGCTTCTCCTTCGCTGCAGCTGTCCGTCGTACAGGTCGACGATAATGCATCACGTTCAAAACATTAAGAATTGCAATTTAGGAGAATGGTAGAGATAGTAATTTGGAATACACATCAACGAGTCATTCATTATACGATGACTATTCCGAACCGAGAACACTCTTTGCACCTGGATCGCAATGGTTTGCATGCGATCCGCAAGCCATATTAAACGCAACTCCACTTACTTGCGCTTACTAGTAGTACCTATGACGTCAACATGGGAGAAGCACCCGATCTCCGCGAGTTCGACAAAAGTGAGATTGAGATGGCACGGCACCTTGGTTCCAGTATATCTGAAACGTCTTCTCTTAAGGCAGCTCAACATTCCCTATTCCATAGCGAGCGAACGCTCCCCCAACCCCGAGCAGTGTGGATGTTTTGCTTTCTGTTACTTTATCGCTACTGCTTACTCCGTAGAGAGAAAATTAGACGTAGCCAGAATTCATGTTTGTGGATTCTTGATACCGACGAGTGACGGCAAAACGTCTATCTGGCCGGCCGTCTCTCCGTCTGTGAACAACGCTTGCGGCTAAACTCTTGAGGCGATTTTCTCGAAAATTGATATTCCTTAATCGATGTGACTGATGTCGCGTCCCACTGTATTTGAAACCGATATTTTAATTTAAGAGGTACTTAACATGAAACCTCTGAGTCATTTTCCAAATTTTAAAAAGAATTTTGTTGTTGGATAGTGAAAATTACGTTTAAAAGAATGGTGTGGGACTAATTTTCGTTGAGAACTCTGATTTTTCCAAAATTGGAAAATCCAAAATTGTTTCAGCGTCTTCCTACCACTACAATTATGATGATAGAGATTTTTTGCCTTAATGATATCCGTTTCTTAAAGATACATTTTGAAAATTTTTTTTGAAAATTTGAGTACTTTTCGTTTAATTTTGCCTGACAGTGCGGGGGAGAAAGTACATGCTTCTTTAGCAGCACATTATTTTTATAGGCGACGGACATTCAGTGCTCTCCACATCCACCGCGGCTCTGTCTTTTGAACTCAAAGAAAGCTGACATTCTCCGAGCACAGCAGCTGCTCGGAATTGAGAGCAAGTAGTTGCTTGTTGGCGAATGCGAAATGTGTGATAATACCGGAGCTCTCGTGCCGCTGTAATGAACACATATCGAATGTGGTGCTAAAATGGGAAAAGAACGACACGTTGTTCATACAAGACACGACAGCGTTAATGCTGATTGATTGACTGTTGGTGATTTCGGGCGCGACAACTACTAAGGCCATTATTTCCGTGAGTGCAGCGTAATTATTCTCCTCGGGAGGTAGTGGTGGTGGTCATCTTCCACCACTAGATGGTGAGATCAGGCGCCGACCTACAGGCGGCTAGCGGGGTTTTCATCTACCAGGTATCTCCCACCAGCTGGGCCCCGCCCCAGGCGGGACAAGCTCCAGACCGGTCTCCCAACAGTATATAAGCAAACTGCACATGTATTCGGCATTGGACTTCCCTGATTGGCTACCAGAATGAATGCTGGGTGCCTAAACTACCAAACCACGTTTCAGGAAAAATAAATTGAATCCCTGTACGGGACTAGACAGTGACAATCACAAACAACAACAATCACAAACAGCCCAATTTTTTAATGAATTGATGCTTTCATGGAGACTTGAGGAATCGCGGGCATCAATTTTCGAACAACTATAATAACTTGAAAGTAATGTTCACATCTTCACCAATACTATACGTGACACAGTTTTGTTTTGAAGCTGTATCATGATGTCTGTAAACAAACAAAAACGCGCGGAATTTTTATGTTCTCTTTTTACGGAGCCATCCAGAACCACAGCGAGCGTTAGTGCACGTGGACTGGGCTACTGAGTTCGTAGGCAAAGCGATCGACTCTGCGTTTTCGGGCGATTTTTCTCTAATATCAGCTGTTATATTAGTCTTAACCATTGTGAGAACAAAAAAATCAGTGTGTTTTGACAATAAGGACCTACATTTATTTTATGGTTTTATATGAATAAATAAGAAACAATACTACATTTATTTACAAGCAAATTACAGCTATGAAGTTGTAAAGATAATGAAGAAGAAACTGTATTAAGAAATGTAGAATCTTCAATTGAAGATATTAACATTTCGGTAGAGGAATAAGCAAAGATCACATAAACGAAATGGAATGTGAAAACTTTGAAAAAAACTGTTCTTCGCTCGATGGTGTTTTTTCGTCAGCTAACAGAAATGCACCTCGTGTTTTTTATTTTTTGTTGAGATAGTGAACATTGTTTATTACAAAATATTCTTAAAAAACGACCTGGCGTTTTACCATAGGATTACAACATACGCTTCAATCAAATTACCTTTACTCAGAATGAGGTAGTTTACGTGGAAATTCTTGTTATAAACAATAGGATACCGTCATTGATTTGTTGAAGAAGAACGGTAATAGCAAGTTGCATAAAAAACTACAGTTAGGTTCATCAAGAAAAGGATTTTTATGGGAGTTTAAATATATCCTTAGAAAATACAGAATGCATTCTTAGTCATCTTCTTTGATGTATGATTTTCCAGGGAGGAAATTACACGTAGCTGGAGAAAAAGTTAAGAAATTGTAAAATGTACTCGGAAGATGGAAGCGATATGGATTAAAGGAGGATCGAATTCATTCTGCAACTAATTATAAAAAATGAAGCAAGGTTATTTTGCTGCAGTATAGTTCTTATTGTGGAACGACTCAAGAGATTTTTACAAAATTGGAGCAGCACCATATGGGGCACACATAAGGTAGAAATAAGCGAAGGAAACTTTTATACTTTACTGCAGTAAAGGTAAGAGGATGAGAGGAACCTTCATTTAAGATCTATTCTAGGCTTGCAGTGATTGAGGTAGATGGTCAAGAGACGTTTCTATATTTATCCCAACTCCTTCCGCTGCCTTTATTGAAGAGGGATCAGGTTCAACTACAATGTAGACTGAAATACGGAAAAACACTTGGAGCTTAATTGGGTTTCACTTACACCTTCAACGTCGACGTTGTATTAAAAAAATTATTTTTTTAAAAAAATACATTGCTAGCAAAATAGTACCACCCCGGCTCTACTTCAACCACTACTATCAAAAGATCTCAATAAAACATACGTATAGTGTAGCTACATTTATGTCCAAAACCAAACAAGGAGTCATCTCAGCATTTGCTCAATGGATCAGGGAAACTGAACAACGACTTCATAGATATGATCATGTTGCTTCTAAATATTTAAAACATATTCATCCATCAAACGTCCAATAATTCAAAAGACTTTTTCTGCAACCTTCAATCTTGCTTGAAAATCTGCTTGAAATACATGCATTAAGAATGACATAATCGATAAATGTATACTCATTCCTTCAAAAGTAATGATATATTCACGTTTTGTATTGTGGTTTTCTCCATAGTTTTGCTTTCTAACACAATAGCAATTTCACTTGTTTGGCGTGATGTTGAGTTCGCGAAGTATGTTTTCAATCTCTAATGTAAAGAAACGGTAAAGACACCATGAAGTGATAAAATACTATAGAATTCTTCTTCGAATTTGAAGATATGAATAATAATGAATAATTCGCGAATATCAATAAACAATGCTTATAATATTAAGAAGCAAGATCGATTCTCGCCCATTAAATCCCTTATGTTTGGACGAAGCCATGTGGAGTCATTATAACTCAGTTTTTTTAAGCATGAATGTATGACTTACACGGTGTTCGGAATATGTTTCACTATCTTTCACATGTGAGTTACTGTGGTTGAACTTATCGAGGTGGCTTTAGAATCAGTGGCTTAGCGCGGGAAGTGTCAAATATTATGTTCTCGCTTGAAAAATTATTCAATAAACGGAATAATACAACCTGCACAATATTTTAATGGAATGCTTTTTCAATTGTGAGCCTGTTTTCAAACTGAAAAGCAGAATAAGGAACAGAATAAAATTAGAATCCCTACATATACACAACATCCTCAAAAAACAGAACATAACTTGTTTTGACCAATAAATCCCTGAACTCTCTTCACCTCTGCTACAATTAGCACAGAGTGGACAACTCTAACACCCCCCCTAACTCCACTCGCCTTCGCTCGCCCGACCACTCCTCCCGCCTCCAGCAGCACCCCCGCGTCTTACGACCCTTCGCATGCACCCCACCCCTCTTCCCGCGCCCATCCGCTGCCGACCGGCGCTCTGTTTTTAAACAAGAAACGCTCTTAAAAAACTGCAGAACTTTGTTTTTGTCCCGGACGCTGCAAGGTATGTGCGACCTACTTCTCTTACGCATCGGGCATGCAATGTCTATATTTTGTACATAATATTTTGTATTAACTTATTCTTAACCTTTTATCATTCATGTATTAATATAATTTTATTTCGATAATTCTAATTTTAGCTCAGAGGATGATCGCTACGCGATCGAAACGATCATTAGCAAAATCATTTTTATACCAGACAACATCTTTATTTTACCATATTTAATTATTAGAGGGTATCTACCTCACCAGCAACCTAATTAATGAAAAGCAGAAGTCGTTGCGGTGATTCAACGCCCTGCCAACAAGAGAGACGGAAACTCAGGTAGGCAATCTCCAAACGGACAGTCCTTCTTCTGTCACACTAAATCAAATTTTTCCGAACTCGTGGCCGCAGAAATTTGCTAACCACTCTTAAAAAGATTCATTTTATAAGGCGTGAGGTGTAACAATGAGCTAGTGTTATCGGCCACTATAGAAAAATCGAAGTATAGGGCTACGTAAACTTTATTTTTGAAGGGTCCCCGAGGGTGCAGGGTTCTTGCAATGCTGCCGCACCGCCGCCCGCGCCGCCGCCGCCCGCGTCAAACATTCATCGGAGCCATCGATCCGCCGGCGCCGCACCGAGACGCCAGGCGCAGGTCGACGGCGTACGCGGGGCGTTGGGCGGCGGGCGGCGGGGCAGCGGCGAGGCCTGGGCGGGCGCTGGGGCGGGCCCGGGCGACGGCCCGGCACGCGATGGCCACTGCGGGCGCGCCGCCGCGGGCTGCCCGCCGCCGGGGGCGTTGGCCTCAGGTGGGCGCCGCCGCCGCCACCCGCCACGGCCGCCCGCGTCCCGCCCCGCCACCGCTTACCGCCTCCCCGGACCCGCTCCGCGCGGTCGGAGAGCGGGGCCAGATGGGCAGCCACACTCGCAGCGGGCTGCACCTTCACACACGCTCTGGCGCGTCCGAAAGCGCCGGTTTTGCTGGAGGATCGGTTAAGTTTGGTGGTAGCCTTGTGCCGAGGTGAAGGAGAGAGGTGTAAATATTCACAAGGTGGCAGAAATGCTCGCAGCGGGCAGCACCATCACTGTCGTCCTTGGGCGTCCGGAAGCGCGTGTTTTGCTAAATGTTTGGTTGAGTTTGGTGGTAGTTTGGTGCCGGGTGGAAGGTAATAGATGTGAAACTCTAGTTGGCATTCGCACTTCACAATGTATGATATAGCGTGTCCACATGCGTATGCTTTGCTGTGTGGGAATTTGTTAGTAGCTTCGTCTCCAGAATAAACAAAAGTTGTACTTCACAAGGCGGCAGTTGCACTCGCAGCGGGCAGCACCTTCTCAACGTACGCTCTAGCGTGTCCAAAAGCGAGCGTTTTGTGTAGAAACGTATAACATTGATGGTAGTTTTGTGCCGAGAAAAGGAGCTTTGTACCGAGTAGACGGTTAGAGGTGTAAAACGTCACAAGGCGGCTACACACTCGCAGCGGGCATCACCGTCAACACACGTTCTGGCGCGTCAAATGCCGTGGTTTTTCTGTATGGGCGTTTGTTTTTGTTAGTAGCTTCGTCTCCAGAATGATTTCGTCATGTAGCGAAAGAAGTTCTACTTCACAAAGTGGCTGCGGCTCTTGCAGCTTGCAGCAACTCCAGAACGAACGCTCTGGCGCGTCCAAAAGCGAACGTTTTTGAGTAGGAATGTTTGCGTATGGTGGTTGCTTTTTGTCGAGAAAAGTAGCTTCGTGACAGGTAGAAGGACACATTCACAACTTCACAAGGTGACGGTCACATTCGGAGCAGGGAGTAGCTTGAAGCTTGACAACGTTCGCTCTCACACGTCCCATTGCTTTGTATAGGAACGTGTGAGTTTGGTGGTAGCTTTGTACCGAGCTTGGTACTTTCGTGCCTGGCACAAGGACAGAGAAATAAAACTGCACAAGGCGGGAGCCGTATTTGTCGCTCCACAAAAGTGCGCTGTCGCGTATCTCAACTCGTATGTTTTCGCTGCAGGAAGGTTTGGTTTTGGTTGTTGATTTCAGGCGAGATGTTCCGTCAGGAGTGAGTGAAGCCACACGATACACGATACGCGCTTTCACATACCCAAAATGGTTTAGTATTTGGATAAAAAGCGTTTAATTTTAGTTACCTCTTTTCCGACGTGTTCATTAAAAAGCGAATGAAGAAGAAAAGCTCACCGGTAAACAAGACATTCATAGAAACTACTGGATAACTTTCGTTAGATAACCAGTAGTTTCTTCCTAAATAGCTATTTACGGTTTGCCCTTCGACAAATTCCGTCTTGAAAATGCTGTACATCCATTTGATTTGCTCACGCTACGCCACTTAATATGAAGTAGCATCCGTGTTCGAAGCGAGACACAACTTCACACGCGATAGTTCAATCAAAAACGCACCGTGAACTTGACGGTGGATTTTGATTGTAAATTTTAGGTCGATTACTTGTCAACCGACCAAATACATAAAATAACTGGGAGCTCATTCTACATTATAAATTGTGAAGAGAAAAAAGAGGAGACAGTCGGTTTGTAAATAGAAAATAACTATTATTCACTGCATTAATCTCCGCCGCTTTTTGCTATGAAGCCAAAGAGCCAATGATATGCTTGTATCGCAGCCGCCGATCTACGATGTACGAGAAGCGAATCTTTGCTGCCCAGTTCGTAGATATTTTTTGTATTGTGAAAACCAACGCAGAACGAAGTAGTTTAAGGAGACAATCGGTGATAGAAAGTGCAACAATCTTACGAATGCACTTCAACTCGCTCACAAATCGACACTGTTTTTTTTCGATTGAAGCCTTCAAGCGGAATTAATAATGACACACAAATAGTTGTTGCCAAACCGAGACCTCTTGTCAAGCGTGAAAAAAAAGTCTGACGCCTAGATCTATCTACTAGGATAGGGATTATGATATGACGTTTAAATCAAGCTATGAAGTACTATAAATAAAAAAATATTTGTCTTACTGCCAAAGTAATGACAAATTTATTAGATTAATTGGAAAAATATTATTGGATTACTTGGAAAAATTTCAAGTCAGAAGAAGAACATTCATTTCCTCATCACACACTTGTTTCTTTTGCTCAACTTCATCTCAATTTCGAGAGCTAGGTTCTTCTTTTCTGAACCATAGAATACTTAGGAGTAAAAGACAAGATTCCTTTGCTTGCTCTACATTTTATTCTTTATTCCAAGTTTGTTAGAGAAAATGCAGGCCAAATTTTGGGAACAGACAATTATTGTGGTGACAGTGTGAAATTTCGTATTTGTCGATTATGAATAGGAAATGCTCACACAAAAATTTCTTAAGTCTTTTAGGTTCAGGTCAAGATTCCTTCGTGAAGTATTTACTGTGATAGGGACATGTCTAGAGGGGTCCGAACATTTATTTCTCTCTCCTACGGTTTACAAGAACACGATTTGGAGAATGGTAAAACTGAAAGGCCTTTGAAATCCTTCAACTACGAAGATGATTTGAAAAGGAAACTGTGGTACATAGTTGGAAAGTTAATTTTTTTAGGCAATTGCACAGAAAGGATAAACCTTTCGTGACAACGAAATAACGGGAGAGCCGAGGTCGTCTGTGCCGAATCGTTCCCCCGCATCATTGTCCCCTCTCAACAGTACCGCAATTTCTTTCCCTGCGTATAGATGGGGCATCCCCCTGTCTTGGCGAATGGTTCTGGGCACACCAGCAAAAAACTCCATGTGAAAAGGAACGTTTTCGCACAATTATGGCGCGTAAAAGATTCCCGTTCTTCCAACCTCTACATTGGCAATACAAAAAAATACCGTAAAAAGTAAACGCGTAGTATACGTAACGAAAAAAGATCAAGACAATGAAATAAATTCCACAAGTTGAATAAATCAAATTTATCACAACGAAACTGAGGCAAAGACCTCGCGTTGAAACAAATTTAAAATATAAGAATATTCATGAGTGACTCGTAGCGTAGTGGTAATGGCGATGTTTACCTCTCAATACTGGGGTTAAACCCTTGACCCCTTTAAGCGGATTATTTGGTGCCTAAACCAGGTTCATGTGAGAAATTTATGAATGTTGTAGTTTCCCTGCCTCTCAATTCATAACTGCCTTGTCACCATCAATATAATATCAACAATGTTAACAGATAGAGTAACAATAGTATCAGATACCAGGAAATCATTAGAGGTCAGACACATTTTGGGCAAAGTATTGTGGACGCATCGACAGTCCTTAGATCTGCTCTGTAGGAAGTTGGTTGCAACCTGGAATAGATTTTATATTCAACCAACTCATATCGTTAGTCGTGAATTCGAGGAATAATAATAATAATAATAATAATAATAATAATAATAATAATAATAATAATAATAATAATTGCAATTTGCAGTTCTTTTTCCCTCCTGATCCTAGTTTAGTGATGCTAATAGAAGGGGTGTTTGATGCAGGTCTGGACCATACATAATCAATTCACATGTAGATATTCGAATATGTGAATTTTGTATTATATATACATATATATATTTCGATGTTTCGTACATTATCTATGTACATTTTCAAGACCATTAGAGTTATATAACAAAAAAGGATAACAATTGTATTAAACAAGTACAGTCCATCAAGGATAAAAACATACAAATATAAATAATACCAAAACAATAATTAAAATTATAATAATAATTATTATTATAATGCCAATCTTATAGCCGAGATTGCCAAGTCAGTCGTGCCGTATTGGTCTCGGACCAGAAGATCGGGGTTTCGAGTCTCGCCTCGGGCATGGTTGTGTTGTGTGTGTCTCTGTATGTGTGTGTGTGTGTATTTCATCACTCATCATCATCATCATCATAATTTCATCTGATCTCTCAGGACTACCAACCCTGGGGTATAAAAATGGAATCAGCATTAAAATGCCCCTTATAGAAAAAGTAACGTGTACCTGCTCCGATGGGATGCACATATCATGTGGCCCCATAATGGCTGAGTCGCGAAACGACAACAACAGCAATAATAATAATAATAATAATAATAATAATAATAATAATAATAATAATAAAGCAAAGAAGCTTGAGTGTATTAACACTAGCAGTTTAATTTCATGTTCAGTTTGTATTGAGAATAGGATTAAAGATAAAACATGAAACTGAAGACGATAGTACGACAGGTGATGAGGAAGGCACATAGTAGGTCACAATACATTCGCCCGAGCTGTATCGTCCGTCTTCGTGACAAGGCACA
>BOPP01000246.1:548632-575033 GCA_017312745.1 Gryllus bimaculatus
TTATTATTATTACTATTATTATTATTACTATTATTATTACTATTATTATTATTACTATTATTATTATTCATCACCATGTTCTTTATTGTTCTTCATTCGATTCTCCTTCCTCTCCCTATTCTTTTTTGTAGATACTTTTGCTTTGGTTTCCACAAGACCAACTTTTATATGATGATTGGGAAAAACTCATATGAGTGTGTAGGCAAAGAAGGAAGACATATTTCGTGTATGCCAGCCAGATCTGACCATCCAGTGTGGGAGAAACAACACCAACATTCGGGATAAAATATTCGGGATACTAACAGGACCAATAGTCATAGCAGTTGACGTGTCCGGAAACATCAATCAATCAATCAATCAATCAATTTACCTATGCTAAAAAATAATCTGTGGATGCGTCCTTAGAGTTCTTCTTTCAGGATTATTGACACATTGGTGTATCAGGTTTATCAGTGAAGCGTAATCTCTTAAGCTGAAGAGTTCAGTCGGTTCATTATTAAAATAGTGTCTTTGTTTATATATAAGGTGATTATTAATGACATTCACACGTTTTTCGAAATGTGTGCTACGGTGCAGCGTCACTCGTTTTCCTAATATATCTTAAGATCCTTACATGATTCCTAATGCGTGCTACATTGTAGAACTACTTCGTTGCTTTCCCTCGCACAAGAGCAAGTCATCCTGTCTTTTTTAAGGGACGTCATGTATTTGTGGGTATGACCTTAACGATACGAGTTTGCATGCAAGTGAGTGCACTGGCGAGTTCAGTACGTTTTACAATATTTAAAAATTAGTTGTTATCATGTGTTAGATAGCTGCAGCTCCTGTTTATAATGATACTTATTGTGACACAGCTTTATTATGGTACAGGTTTTAGAGTGATAACAGAGATGTTTGCGAACCAAGCATTGAAACGTAATTATTCATTGGTAATCGGGCTTAGATATTTCGATTGTGTCTATTAGAACTGGTGTTCCAAAACGAACAGCGGGAAATTAACGGTACACGTCAACGTGAGAGCAAAGTTCTAAAAGGTTGAACGGTAGTGTTTCGCAATGAATGAACACCTACAGAAGTGGGTGAAAAGACAGAAATTATAACTAGATTCAACTTATATTAATTGTTGTTAGTCATAGAAAAAATCAAATGAACATCAATGTAATTGCTATTAATACGCTCGTATTGAATTTATGAAACTCACACGTACCTCGCTCATACTATATTAACATTTTTCATACCCAAATATTAATGGGCATCATTACATCATCGTTTCATAGAATACTGATAACAAAGACAGATGAATACAAACGAAAAGAAACTCATACTCAGGTTTTATTTCAATTTCATCCATGCAGCTTATTACATCTTTAACATATTTCAATATTGTCTTCGCAAGTAGTTGGCTTTCAAAATTCACAGAAAAATTGACGAGTTGATTTTTTTCAAGGAACTAGATTTTCACTTCTGTTAAAAAGGACCTAATTTTGATAACGTTGTTGCAATAACAAATACCATCTGGAATATTGGAGTAAAGTTCAAACATTTAACCTACATTAAAACGAATATTTTAGTTTTTATATGTTACGCGTTGGCACTGTTGTATACCTTCAGTCACCTTCTAATATGCGACAGAGAGACTTGAGTTAACAATATCCTCAAATAAAATAATTCTATGTAACACAAGCGTCATGAAATATTCAAACCCATTTTTCTCTGGATTCGTTAGCTCACTCTGCCACTCATAGCCTCAATTAGTAAGACATATGTAGCATAGAACGTGAAATAGGATGTGTAGCACAACTCCTTTTACATTTCATCGACATATCGTTCTACAATATGTGTGTGCTATGTCGAAGTGCTAGTGACTAGTGACGACTAGTGATTCCCTAGTCTCAAAAACAGCATACTGATTGCTTCCTCTGCCTCTTACCTCTTATTCGGGTGATCTGGTAGAAATACAATTCGTCAATGTTCGCACGTACACAAGATCAGTCACCTGTTATTATATAAATTGCACATCTTTAGTTACAGGGAAGACAATTTACGTTCTGCACTAAACGTAGAAAAAGTTACGTCCTGCGTTGGGTGTCAATTCGTAATCCACCTATCCCAGAAAGGAAAGGTTCATCGGCAGTCTTAATTAGTTCTTAATACAATTAACTTAACTGACACAGAAACAGAGCAGTCACCAGTTCAACGTTTGAAGGAGATTATACTAGCTATAATAACGAACATTTATGAATATATCTTTTTTTTAATTTTAATGATCGAAATGTTTTAAAAACTAAAATCATCTCATTTGAAAAGAGACTGCCTCCTCTTTTTTGCAAATGAAATCGCCCTATACCCTCACACATTTTCATGAGCGTCGCTGAACTAAAAGCAGTACTACCAATACGTCGCGCAGGGCGTGCGTCTCCGCGGTGTCCGAGTGGGTTGAGGAGTTAGACTCGCAATCTAATGGGCTCTGCCCGCACAGGTATGAATCCAGTCCGCAGCGAAAATTTTAGTAGACCAAACATTAAAGGGAGAACGTGCGACGTACCCCACAGGACATCGTTTAGAAAAAAAATGGTGGATAATCATGTATTTGTCTTCGGACGGCAGGTTTTTCCCCCTTCAGGGATTTTTCCTCAGCTTTTTCCTTCCAGGTTTTTTCCAGGTTTGGTATCTTTTCTCCGACTTTGATGCGACGGAGAGACCTTTTTTTTGGGGGGGGGGGGAGAATTCAAAAAGTTAGAACGTGGTAGGATGTAGGTATGGTAATGAGTTAAAGGCCTTCGGCCTAGCCACATGTCTCCGGGTTATTTAAATTATATGTGCAATAATTACCTATAAAATAAAATAAATTAAAATACTACCAATACAAGAAAAATATTTAATTACGTATATATCTCTTGCTTTTCCTCAAAATCCACACATGACGTCCATTCCCTCACATATATTTTCTCATTCACGCCACCCCCTCCCCGAACGACCGATCATCCAATTCGCCACATGCGTTCTTCGTAATCGACTCAACATGTGTCCGCCGCTGCAAGCAATCTAGCGCAATTGCGCAAGACAGCGCAACAGGAATATGATAAATATGTTCAGTATATGTTGTTGATTGCGTACTATCAAGATAACCAAGCCGACCTCCAAGGCTGGCCAGCATGCCGAAGCGTCCGGCACAGGCTGCGTCGGGGTTCGGGGTAGTTGACCCCGCCCCTCCACTCCACTCCACTCCCCACCTCCTTCCTTCTCTTCCACTCCGTGCCCACACCCCGCACTTCCAAGCTCCGCCTCGTGCAGGCACCACTCTCCCCTCCTCTCTCCCCCTCCATTGACAACCCCTCCTCTTCCCCCGTCCAATCTCCGCCCAGCCACCCGCATCCCCTCCTCTCCCCTCCCCTCCACTCACTACCCTCCTCTCCTTTCCCCTCCAATCCCCGCCCAGTCACCACCCAACTCTGAGCCCTTCCGTACCGCGCCACCTCTCTTTACATTCTCCTTCCCAATCGCTCCTCCTTTCCCCCACTCCTCGCACCGCCATCCCGCCCCTCTGAGCCCCCTCGCTCAGACATCCACCCCACGCCACGCCTCGCCGTCCCTCCATTCCTCTCCTCACCCCTGAACACCCCGCCAAGCCCTCCCTGTCCGTCCCCGCCCGCGCAGCCGCGCGCAGGCCGTGAACGCTTGCCCCGGGCGCGTGGTCGCCGCGCTGGGCTCTGCGGAATACTGAGCAGGTGATTGAGCTCGTCTGCGTGCCAACTCGGCTCATTGAGGAACCTCATACCCACCAGTGCGTCACGCACCCTGCAAACGACGCCTACAAGGAAGCAGCCACAGCAGTGGTCTCGATTTGACTCGGCCATGGAGCATGTTCAGTAGGTCTGGAGGAAAAGAAAAATATCGCACCTCCAATAGAAAAGTGACACAAGTGCGAAATCGTCATTTTTCAGCTAAAAGTTGATAAGATGGATAGGAAGAAAACAATAAAGAAGGATATTCAGATGTCTGATACTCATTAGGGGGAAGAAAAAGTATGACTCCCATAGTTGTTTAAAATTTGAAATTATGAATGATTTATGAAAATATCTCTTGAAACCCAAGAGATTCCATTCAATTACTTCTTTTGTTAAAGTTCTAAAGCGCAGCAAGAGGTTCTTCTTCCTTGACCCATTCAGTGCAGCAGATCACGTAGATAAGATTAAGAGAAATTATACGACAGGTACAGAATTAAAAACTTTTTTTACTAGTATTTTTTTAATTTTAAGTTGCTATCGTGGTCAATGCAATCATGTTCATTAGCAATCTCAGATCAAACATTTTTTATTAATGTTTTGTAAAGAACTCTGAAAAAGTTAGTTTACTAACACTATATTATTTCTATTTTTTTTTGGGATAGCTCTGACTTTGTCAAACGCAGAATTGTCTCCCAATTAGCATAAAAATAAATCCATCAATAAAAAGGGCGTTCAGAAAACATGGCTGGTTATCTGCTCCCTGAAATGGCCATATAATCTTAATATTAATTTCGCATATTTCTTTATTAGTTTGAAAAAATATGCAATATACATTGCAATATTTCAAATCCTTAGCTTTATATTTGTATGTATGTACTTGGTGCGACAGCCCGTGAACGGGCCCAGGCCTACCGGCGATGTCCTTGCTTCACGGCTATGGGTTAAAGGGGTATGTGAGGTTAGCTGTATTAATACGTACATATCTCCACGCCGTATTCCGGTCTTTTCAACCTGAGAAGTGAATTTTCTCATTGCCACAGAGGAACATACACAGGGAAATTGTAAGGAAAATGCACACTCTCATCTACACTCGTCCGTGAATCGAACTTGGAGCCGCGTAGTGGAAAGTGACCACGCTGACCAAGAGCTAGCCAGGAGCCAGCTTTATACTTACACATTTTATTAGGGATATTAGGACATAGGATTCATACATCCTATAAAAGTTGTAGGCATAGAATTGGTCAAACCTCATTAATTCAAAATATGAAAAGCATTCTAACAGTGACTTCAACAATAGCGTGAGAATATTGTGTTTTATTTTCCCATATTCTGGGATTTATAAACAACAATATAAATCATTTGTTTGGGAGTGGAGTTTTGCAGTCTATGCGTCATTCTTCTTTAGGATGCTGGATTAATACGATACTCCCAAAAAATAATATCGGATGGATTAAGTCAACAATCACAGACCCGGATCTGCGAGACCCTAATGTAGATGTTTGGAATTCTAATACACATATAATTGGCAATTCCAAATTCGCCTCTTTGTCTATCCTAAATAGGAAATTTCTAGCTTCGAGAGTTTATGACTAAAACTATATTTCTTCAATTATAATCTTCATTAGGTTGGGATGGAAATCATGCATCTACGGTTTATGTCGAATCGGTAGCACAGATGGAAGAAAAACTATTTTACTCATCAGTGTCCCTTGAAATATTTTAAACAATTATAGTCTTCCAGAGAAAGTTTCTGATCACCTTCGCCTTAGGTAGTACATGTAAAAACTTCTTTCAAATTATCTGTCGTTCTCTGAATACTTTTTCACCCAAATATGCTTGGAACTAAATGCCCCAAAAGTTAACGGAAACTGATATTATGTACCACCTATTACCGGTCCGATGCTTACGTCTTGTGCATTTTTGCACATTAATTTTCAGGTATCAAATGACACAATCCTGCGGTATAAATGATTCGTATATATCACAGAATAACTTGAGTAAACACACCACTTTTGAGTGGTGAGACATCCATTTACATTCGCGTTGCGATCCATCTAAAACAAGCAAAGCGGCAGTGGAGGAAACGCTTGTGGGTAGATTGTTTGAAAAACATTTTTAGCGTCCGCAACGAACCAGAAGTAAGCACTGGCGACGACTATTTGTGCACGGTGGCACACGATGGCCCATATCACAACGAAATCTACTTTTCGTCCAGCGCGGGCACGCTGCCAGGGCGAGGACGCAACGGTTGGGAGTCGCGCGGCCGCGGCGACGGTGAAGATCTTCGGGCCGGGTGGGCGGGCGCTGGAGCAGGGGAGAGGAATGGGGGAGGCGGAGGGGAGGGGGAGCGTTTGCCGAAGGCGGTGCCGTCGGCCCCAGCTGGCGTGCCGCGAGCCACTACGCCCCTTTTCTCCACCCCCGCAATTTGCCTAAAACCCGCGAAGCCCGTCGACGGCTGTCACGAGGGCCGCCATACGAGCCGTGGGCGGCGGCGTGGCGGGGGCGTTGACGGTGGCGGGACGGAGGCGGGGACAGGGGCGGGGCGGGGTGGGGACGGAGAGCGAACGGATGCGGGGCGACGGAATCGGTGGTGTGATCGGTTTCTTGGGCGGTGCAGTGGTGGATGGAGCTTACCCAGGGTGCGAGAAAGGATTCTTCGCCAAGGCGGTAACCTCTTAAGTGAAACATGCCAAAGAAGTTTTTCACCTATCAAAGGAATCTAATTTCGAAATGTGCAGATTTTCACCGACCACGTTATATATATTTTGACAGAGCACGTACATTGCGGTTACAATGCACGTTACCCTGAGTGCCAGATGTTCCTTATTTCACAGTCCGCAAAATATAAGAAGCATTTTAATATCGGCGAAGTACCTGCTGATTTATAGTCGTATGTTTCGAGGTGTACTGAATGTATGAGACTTATAGGATGAAAATCCTGTAGAATACGCTAGAGTGGTCAAAGAACTAATTTTCTTGAAAATGCAAAAAAATAATGGCATAGCGAGGGTTATCGTTTGTGCAGTGACGTGTAAGTTGGCGTGGGTGACAGCGCGATTGGCGATTTCGAGGGCGGAGGAGTCTGCGTCGAGGGAGACTATGGACATTGCCAGATACCAATTACTTTTGCATTCATATTTCTTTACTACTCTGAAAAAATATACAATATACATTGTAATATTTCAAACCCTTAGCTTTCTATTTGTATGTAAGTACGTGTCCATGCAAGCAATGATGTGAACGGTTTTGTGAGAGGATTCCTAATAATCAGTTGGCGAACGGATGAGAGGTGCAGTGGTATATGTGGGGGTAGTAAAGGTGTACGGAGGAGGTGGTATTGAACGGGAAGGTGGTGGGGAAGGTGATGTGGGCGGAGGCGGGTGGGTAAATGCTGATGTGGCAATGATATGACGGTAGCGCTGTTGACTGGTTGGACGGTGGTATGTCAATGGCAATATCCTTAACTGCCAAATATCTAAATAATGCCAGAGCGAGAAAATTGCTCAGGATTTTTCAAGCAGTAAATTCATTTTCGATCCATTCGAACCTCCGATTTCTAACCCCTACGAATGCAAGAAAACTATCATTACCAAACACGATGAAATCACTTCTGTTTAAGTAAATCAAATTTATTTTAAAAAAAGTATATCATGCTTCGATCACGCTGGCGATACTTTAAATCGATAACGAGAATTTGTAATTATCCCTGTAGATATAAACAATAATATTTATTAATTAAACGGCTTTTCATTACAATCACAGAGAAACTACGCGCACTTGTCAAACTCTTTGTGTCATTAACATCACAATCGCATTGCTCAAACCTCATTAGTTGAAACCCAAAATCACTTAACACATCTGTTTGTCAAAAACGCTCATCGGAATAATTGTTAAATGTCTTCGTGTCTGGAGTATCAAGACTAAGTATTTGTTCGTTACGGCGGGTTGTTCTACTAATTTGTTTTACAGTTCATGAAAAATTATTCCATTCTTGCTATAAATATTTTTACAATTCTATATTTATACTCACAATAATTTTTAGCGGAGTTACATCTACGTCGTTTCTAACCCTGTAGAAAGCATTCTATTGAAATAGCTGATTTCATACCTTCTTGAAACAAAATTAAACATTAGCTTAAAGAATATACCTGTATATGAAAATTTGCTCCAAAGTACTCAAAACACAGAGAGATAATCTTCTTAGGTATGTTGAATAACATATGTTAAATTCCTTCTTGGAAAAAGTGGTAATTTCAACACCGCAAAGCTCTTAAACACTACAACTTAAGTTATTTGTAAGCAGATTTGAAAAGAAGCAGAATCGAATAAAACCTAAATTAGTTATGAGTGTCCTTCACTGTCAGGTAACGGTATTCTATGGAACAATGAACCTTTGGAATGTACGTCATTCAGTATAATTCTGGCAATTAGAGGCAATATTCGACACGCAGACAGAAGGTTAATTAAACGTTAAATGAACATCTTCAGACTCGCCCAATTCAAATGATCCTTCTTCGATCAAAATCATCACGTGCACCAGCAGAACGAAAAACTGTCTTGGTGTACGATGGTTGGGGTATAATTTACATGGCTGTTTTCATATTTTATATCACTTGTACTTTCGCACATACTTATTATGTATTCTAGGCGAATGCATTTTAATATATCCACACTTCGTAGGAAAAATGTTATTATGTACTTATGTACTTGTAGGTTAAAATCTCAATGAGATTTGTCGGTTTACTATTGTATTTTTTGTTGTTTTTTTCCTTTTTGAACAAATGAATTTACTATTTTCCATTGTGCTGAGGCAACAGATGTACAGTTTAAGAAATAATGAAGAATTTTGGTATATCGTAAATTTTGTATTTGTGTGAATTATGTTAATAATAACGATTCGCGTTTTTGATCTGTTGTCTATACAGATTTAGTCATTGACCGACTAATTAGACAGATCGTCTTCGTAAGTCTTCGATTGGATTGCTTTGCTTACATCAATACACTAAAAATCTTTCACAAACGTTTAGGCTCATCGCCCCCCTTCACACAAATAAATGTGAAAAATTTACTAAAAAAATTTTATTACCTGAGATTTCCATGTAATTAGATATTATCACGAATTACTTAAAATATTGAACTAACAAGAGAAATTAAGTCACAAATTGAAAGTTGTTTAGGTCATGTTGAGAAAACACGAGTAAAAAACAACAAATGTGCATGGTTTTTTTGAAAAAACAAATATATGTTTTGCAATTGAGGGAGTTATTCTACAGAAACAAATGCAAAGAAGTGGAACATTGTACTTAAAAATAAACAGAAGTTGTACAGAATACGAAGCCACAACCCAAGAGGGGAAGAGCTGGATAATTGTAAGAAAATAATACGTGATGATAGTGATAAATAAGATACTGAAGAAAAGACAATGAAAAAGAAAATTCGAAATAGAAAATCAAGTTAAAAATATTGATCAAGGAAAAACTAATGTTAATGAGAAAATGAAACGAATACGGCGATGAAAAAGAAGAAGAACAAGAAGAAGAAGAGGAACAAGAAGAGGAACAAGAAGAAGAACAAGAAGAAGAACAAGAAGAAGAACAAGAAGAAGAACAAGAAGAAGAACAAGAAGAACAAGAACAAGAAGAAGAAGAAGAACAAGAAGAAGAACAAGAAGAAAAACAAGAAGAAGAACAAGAAGAAAAACAAGAAGAAGAACAAGAAGAAGAACAAGAACAAGAACAAGAACAAGAAAACTACGACGACGATGACGGGGGTGATGAAAAATGAGCAGAAAAATCGTGATACGAGAGAAATGAAAGTAAAAACGAAATAATAAGGGAACAAGCAGGAGGAGGAGAAAAGGAGGAGGAGGAGGAAGAGAAGAAGAAGAAGAAGAAGAAGAAGAAGAAGAAGGAATGTGTTGTCTACACGAAGCTCGAGAACAGCAGTTGTAGCGCCTCGCAGTACACTGGAAGTGTGGGCCGGGCATGGGAGACGAGTGGGCGGGTCGGCGGCCGGGTGCACGCGCGGCTTCCCGGCGCGCTGCGTCAACACGGCGCGTTAAGTCGGCGACGCCGGCGCGGGGCGGGAAGCCACCCCCGCCGCAGCCCCCGCTGTCGAAGCCCCGCGCGGCGGCGCGAAGCACCGCCTCCGCGACGCCTCCGCCCCCCGCCTAGCAAACGCCGGAGGCTTCTGCTCTCGCCCCGCCCCGCCCCCACCCGTCCGCCCCGCCCCGCCCGCCCCCGTTGGAGCCGTGCGTTCATTTGCGGGTGGCGGCGACTTCGCTGTTCGACCGACGGGCGTTGCCGCCGCCCGGCGCGATGACGGCGGAGGCACTCGGCCGGGGGCGGGGAACCGGACCCTCGTGGCGCTGGGCCGGTAGTTGTGACGATGGTGATGGCGAGGCCGGTCGCGTTGGCGATAACGGCGAGAATGTTAAAAATTTATTATAAGCAAGCAATTTAATTATTGCAGGCATAATTAGGCAAATAGAGAAGGCAATTCCTACAGCTTTGACATTGGCAACGGCCCGGAAAAAGTTACATAAACAAACAGCTACTAACTCACATTTACGAACCCAAGTGAACACCAAATGAGGGGATCCACGATACATGCTTGTAATGTTCAAATGAGTATACCTCTATTTGCGGAAGATAACTTCTTTATCTCCTTCTTGAAAAATTATTTTAATTTTTGTACACTTTGGCAATTTTTTTTTTGGCTTCTGCCATTTTCATTCGGTATCTGGACGGCGACGGCCATCGCGATGGCGTCGGTAGTAGGGCGATTGTAGTGGCAACGGCGATGGCGGGAGTAAAGACGCGGTCAAAAACGAGGGCAGAAGCCGGAGCGGGGACGTTGGCGGCGTGGCGGCGGCGGGGCTGGCGGTGCCAGGCCGCGGTCGTGGGGACGGCGGTAGTGGCTGCATGGCCTCGCGGGGGGTGGCGCAGACGCCGCAATTGCAGGGCTTTGGTTTGGAACGTCGACGGTCGCGGCCAGGGAGAGCGACGCCGGGGGCCAACGCCAAACCCTCTGGATTCCCTGTGGTGGGGAGGGCTCACTCCATCCAGAGTTATTGCAGTATCACTCGTCAGCGTCAACTTGTCCAACTTATTGTACTTCCCGACACCGAATGAAAATGACAGAAGCCCCCAAAAAATTGTTAAAGTGCACAAAAATAAAAATAATTTTGTAAGAAGGAGATAAATAAGTTATCTTCCGCAAATACTTCCACTCATTTGAACATTACATGCATGTATCGTGGATCACCCCATTTGGTGTTCAAGTGAGTTCGTGAGTTAGTAGCTGTTTGTTTACGTAACTTTTCCGGGACTGTTGCCATGCCAATTAGCTGTTGGAATTTGTCGTTACTAATTCCTAATTATTGCGCTACCAATAATTATAGTATTTTTGCTTTTAATAATATGTTTACATTCTCGTCTTAACGAATGTAAGAATAGAAATTATTGTAATCCTGCGTCGGAAAAAGCGAATTTTCGACAGAAAAATTATTGTCGGACGAAAGTAACGAAAAAGAAGATAAATCCTGTTTCTGAATATAGTAAATTACTTGCTCTATCACGAGGTATAGCCAGAATCCATATTTTGTTGGTCCTTCATACAGAAAAGTCAATTGACGGCAAAACGTTCGTCAGTCCGTCTGGGGGTCAACACTGGCGCCTAAAGTTTCCAGCCGTTTTTCTTCAAAATTAATATTCCCCAATCAATCTGAACGAACTGAACGAACTCGAGGCTTGCGGAATTTCAAACAGATATTTTGATTTTTGAGGGTTCTTCACATGAAGCCGCTAAAACATTTTCAAAATATTCACAACAATAGCTTTAAATTGCATGATTAAACATTGTCCTTTGATAGGGCAAAGCACGCTTAAGAAAATGATGTAAGACTCATGTTAATTGAAATCCCAGAATTTTTTGGGGGCGTTTTCTTACAACTCCAATATTGAAGATAGAGTTTTTTCCTTCATAAAATATATTCTTGAAATAAGCTCATGTTAAATTTTTCGAAAATATGAGTAGTTTTCGAGTAATTTTGGGTGAAATATAAGCAATTTGAATTTTTTAAAACATTTTCTTCTCATAAACCGCTCTAATTTTCTCCTCGTCTGTATCAAAGGAATGTGAAATATATGGTGCTAGTCTCATTTTCGGCGAACTCTCCGTATTTTCGAGAATGGCAAAAAAGTTAACATTTCAAAACTACAAAAATGATGATAAATATTTTTGCGTAAGACAAAGTCTGTTCTAAAATATTAGCACTTTAAAAAAGTGTATGAACAATATTTTGAAGAACGAGAAGTTTTCGCGTAATTTGTGCGTCAAATTAATGTAATTTATAAAAGAAACTTTTTCTCAAAAAACGCCCCGACTTTTTTCTTCAATTTTCTTCCACGGATTGAAAAAGCGATGCTTAAAAGAATAGCGTGAGTCTCAATGTCGTTGAACTCTGATCTCAATTTTCGGAAATTGGAAATTTATAAATAATACGAGAAAGTATGTGACATTGTAGTGCCACTAATTTCATATACGTACGTATTATACTACGAACAATTTTGGCATGGGATGAATTCGATTGCAACAACGTATATTGCTGTATTGAAATGGAAAGACAAAATTATCAAGTTGTTTTCATATATTGGAAAGCCTCCGTATAAATCGGCTTTGATCTTGTCAGTGCGAAAGAAAATTTGTTTTTGGTTTCTTATCCATTGTTGTACTGCCAGTTTCCCCGTGTCTCTAAGGACCTTCGCACTTAACGAGCTCATTGTTCTGATGAAGAGACCAATAAGCTCTTATTTCTTTACTACCAACAAACACGATCTGCCCACGTTCCCAACAGCTGATTAAACTCATCTTCCATATACGTAATGCAATGGAGTAAACGCTTAACAACGATAAGAAGCACAAGTAAGAAAGCAAGAGGTCTGCTCAATTAATTGGCCACGTGACGGCTGTAGACAGATATAGTAAGCGTCTGTTTTGAGTAAAAGAGTTTTTATGGCGGAATGCTTATTGGTACCCAGTGTAGGATCGATATAAAGAACGCCACGCTGCTAGTTCAACTACTATCGTTCATTACGCAAATAAATTGAACACAGAAACCTTCCCTTCCCCTTAGAGTCACCTCGTTTGCATTCTCAGAATCAATGTGACATTTCCGCATGTGACTTGAGATTGAACCCTTATTGTTAGGAAACCCCGTATGCGCCGATGTTAGGCAGACACATGGAATATATACGACTCTGTGAGAAAGGGACCTGCCTCTGCAAAAGGATTTGTCTAATAATCAGGAGAGATGTCACATGTGTACCTCTGTTACTGGAAACTTCCCGCTACTTGATCATTGGTACCGGGAGAGATGGCTCAGGGCATCAACTGATATCACTGCTTCAAGTTCGAGTCCCGACAGTGGCAGAATTTTCGACACTAGCATGTCAGCTAGGTCACATTCAGCCACTGTCTGGAGGAGAATTCTACCGGCCGGTAGTTTTCCGTGATTTCTCTCCGATCAACACCAGGGGAATGCCGGAGCAGTACCCTAACAAATGAGCCACGGAACGTGCGCGATCTTGCCTTCCCGCTTCTTGTCTTATCCTACCTCTTACTTACACATACACTTCCATGCATTACACTACCGCATACGTCATACGGTCACGAACTTAAGAGATTGTCCCGGCTGGGGCGGTGCCCCGCTGGTGGGAGAAACCTCGTTAGGGAAATCCCGCTAACCGACGGTAGGTCGGCGCCGGACCTTACCATCCAGCTGGGAAGATCACTGTCACTTCCCGAGCAAAAATGCACTACACTTACGGAGCAAATGATCCCAGTAGTTGATGCGCCCGGAATCACTAACAATCAATCAATCAGTCATATTGATCATTTGTATGTTCATTGGCATTGCATTTACAACGCCTCTCCGAGACCTTGGAGTTTGTAAAATTTATTATTAGAGATTGTGTTTATATAAAAACAATCTTTCGTTCAGAAAAAATGGATACATCTGTAGCCACAAACAAATAACAATATTTCACTAAGCTTTATAATTTTAACAAAATTATCCCGGAGGCCTTGAAAATGTTTTTATTAACGAATATTCAATGATCACACAACAGAATACAGAAACCAATCAGTTACAAGCTCTTTTGGAATATATTAAGAGGAAACGAAGTTTAACGTAATTAAAGAATTGATATTGACAGCGCAATAGTGGCCTATCCCACATTTTTAGGAAATTGCGTTCTCTGTGTTAATCACATCTCAATCTCCCTACTTCAACGTGTAACAGTTTCAGCATGTTCGCGTCGATAGTTTTCAAGTTATAATTACAAAAAGAGCTATTGCACTTAGCTTACGATTACATTTCTTTGTGCAATAGTGGCCTCAGCATAGGCGATGCTGTTTTACAAAAGATGTAATCCACCGCAAATGTTTAGTCAGTGGTCTTTCTTACATAATATCATAATATGAAAACACAAATGAGTGTTTAATTTTGCCAATAACTTCATCAGCCATTTTCCCCAAACACAGGATCTGGGGATAGGCCACTATTGCGCTGACACCCTCAATTGTAACATTATTGTATAAATAATATATGAGTCAATTTAGTACAACAGCAAAATAAAACAGTAAACATGACGGGAATATTTTCCGATTCAGAACATTCCAGAAAGTCTTTGTCCTGGGTCCAAAATATTGTATCGCGTAAATGTATCGCGCAGTACAGTTTTGTACTTTGATCTTGATTGCAATTTTACCAGATTCGGCAATGTTTTCAATGCATTCCCTTTCTTTACTTTGCACTTGGTTGTCTTTATGATTTTTTATTTATTTCTACACGAAATCCTTTTTTTTCTGGGAAATCTTCGCCAGACGAAGCGAAAGGTTTCAATAAAAAATCACGCGAAGTTCTACTTGCAAATTGAATAGCATTCTTTATGTACTTTCTACCAGGCACACCTGTTATACATTCTAGCAGGTAATTGAATAGCGATCAGCGGGGCTACAGGTTTGCCAAAATTATTCCTAGAAATTTGTTTTGTTAACTGTCAAAATACTTTCGAGACATCAGCAACGTTTTATATTTACTCTATTTCTACAGCTAAAGCCAATCGATACCGACTGGCGGGAGAACGAAGTCGGAAGACTCGAATTTAACTTTATCAATTGTAACGCACGCCTACATTACAGAAAGATTTAAAGAAAGAGCAAGGCAAATTTAAAATTTAGTTTTGTGAGAATTCTAACGGCAGTTCTCCGTTTAAAATTGATGAACTTTTATAAAATGAATTTGAGACAATTTGGTCTTTTGGAACCCAGAGAGAAACTTAATAGCTACCATGGGGATGTCGCATGCACAAATTCATACGTTTCGTTTTCCTCGGAAGGGAGCGAGAAGGAGAACAGGGAAAGTGCGCGGTGACTGCCAGAACGTGAGCCGCTTAATGAGGCAGGCGCGTGAATTGGCAGCGGGCGCTGGCGCGGGGACGGAGCGGGCGCAGGGCGCTGTGCGATTAAGGAAGAGGCGGCGACGCGGCGACGCGGCGACGCGGCCACGCGACGTCGACCAGCCGAGCGGCCTGTGCGCGCGTCCCAGTGGGCGCTTCTGGGAAGAGGGCGGTGGGTGGCGCTGCAATGCGCCCGGCGCGACTTCCACGAGTGCGCTATTCTACCTCGACTCGCGCTCTCGACTCGCGCGCTCGACTCGCGCTCTCGACTCGCGCTCTCGACTCGCGCTCTCGACTCGCGCTCTCGACTCGCGCGCTCGACTCGCGCGCTCGACTCGCGCGCTCGACTCGCGCGCTCGACTCGTTCTCAACGCGTTCTCAACTCTTCCTCAACGCTTCCTCAACTCTTCCTCAACCCTGTTGTCAACCCGTTGTCAACCCGTTGTCAACCCGTTGCAACCCGTTTGTCAACCGTTTGCAAAAGTCGCGTCTCAAGTCGGTCTCAAGTCGGGGTCCTGTTTCAAGGTCGGTCTCAATCGCGTCTTCAAGTCGCGTCTCAAGTCGGTCTCAAGTCGGTCTCAAGTCGGTCTCAGTACGGTCTCAACTTCCGGTCTCAACTCGGTCTCAACTCGAGTCTCAAACTCCGTCTCAACTCGTCTCAACTCGGGTCTCAAACTCGCGTCTCAACTCGTTCTCAAAACCACGGGTCTCAACACGGTCTCAAAACACGGTCTCAACTCCGTCTCCAACCTGTTCTCAATTCGTTCTCTACTCGATCTCGACCTGTTCTTCAACTCGTCCACCAGTCCTCCACCGTTCCTTCTCCGGCGGTTCATGTTCTCTTTCCTACACAGCAACAATTTTCAGAACCGCGGTTCGCGAAGATGATAATTCCTTATACTGGGAGGTTTCCAACTTTGCGTCCTCCAACGAAAATCACATGTTCGGGAAAGCACCATCAAGAGTTTTGCCAGAATTCCTGAACTAGTGGTTGCTATAGCAGCACAAACTTCTACTATTATTCCACAGTTAGCGTAATATTTTAATTATATATTAAAATTAACAATAAGATAATCCCATGCAAAAAGTTCTTTACAATCCAAAAAAATCGCTGGGTTGGGATTTAGGTGCGCGAGCAGTAGCCTTATCCATTGCAGTACTACTACCGTCCCACCGCAAGTGAATGCAGCACTCCGGCCAACCGGCCACTAAAGCTCGGCGTCATTCGAACGTTACGGTATTGAAGGAGCATTTCTACTCCATTCCCCCCTTCCCGACGCACGTTTCGTATTCCATGTAGGCGTCCCATGCCCCGCGTCAGAATCCCAGCACCCCTTCGCCCTTCGGCCCGCGTCCCACGCCCTTCACCTCCCTTCCCCCACAACACACGCGCAAGTCAGCCGTCATAATTGCGGCATGAGCGCGTGAATGAGACCTTTTTAATGAATTAAATTGACGCTACTTTCGTATGCGCGGCTTTCGACGCTTGAGATCCGAGCGGGCGCGCCAACCCCCCTCCATCCTACCATTTTCTCCCCTCCCTCTCCCCGCCCCGCCCCACCTCACCCCTGCCGGCCACCGCTCGCATGCCCCCGCGCGGGGCCACGACCAACGGAATAATGGGCAAACGAAGCCTGTCGCTCTGGACGCTATACGAGATGTGATAAACCTGCCGCTCTTGAATAAGGTAAGTATATACATTTTTAAATACAACGAATAATATGTAGGTGAAATGCGAACCGCGTGCCGGCTCCTCTGATCGGTAGTTCTCTGCGGTTTCTTCTATCAATATCCGGTGAATGATTGAGTAGTACCGATACAAACGGGCTACGGAACGCGCGCGATCTTTCCTGTCTCTTCCTTATTCTCTCCTTTCCCCACTTACACACATTGGTAGAAGATACTGCGTGGGAAAACCAGCAAGTCGTACCCGTCGACTCGCCGCCGGATCTGGCCATCAAGCGAGGGAATATCTCTGATTCCTCCCATGATAAAAATAGCGCACTACAGTTACAGGACTAATGACCACAGCAGTTCACGCGCCCAGGAAGATCAATCAATCAAAAGCAAACCGGGTAGAAAAACCCCTCATGTCCTAAAGTTTAAACAACCTCAGTGTATACAAAGTGGCCTTAACTGCAAGTAAAAGCATCTGCCCTAGCACGGCAGCTTGCACGGTGTTTAGTTCAACATGATGACGCCAAGCGTTCGTTACTGGTATCACTTGATGCAATTTGAACATGCTTGAGCTTCACACACAGGCTGCCAATCGCGCAGTATTAGATGATACAGTAGTCACGATAATCCGAGGTAATTGGTGCAGATGGGTACCTCAGATTACACGGAAAATAGGAAAATACATAACGGTAATTTTCAACTACCTTGTAAAATGAAGAAAAAATGTGCAGATAATACTAAAGCTACATGAACGTTCACGATATATGCATGCATACCGTACATGAGAATCGGTCATAACAATGTAGCAGTCTGTCACTGGCACCGACCACCGCACACGTAACCTTCAACGCAGTACTGCCAACCCGTCATGAGCAAGCTCTTGATTATCGTCGCGTGTTTGCTTGTTTTGCGACTTGGACCCGGAGATCAGAATTATACGTATATTATTGCGTATATTATTACGAATCGTATTGCACAATTCCTGATTAGCAAGAGTCTCTTGTAGTTGATTTCGTCCACGAAGCCATGCCAAGGCAGCTTCCCACTTTCGGGGAGACGGACTGTTCCCTTTGCACCGTAAGTGAAGAGAATATTTTTATGCCTGGAGGTGGCGGTGATCGTCCCCGAATGACTGATAAGATCTAGCGCCGACCTACAAGCAGGCTTACAGGGAATTTTACCCCATTCAAGGTACCTTCCTCAGCGGGACATAGCCACAGACGGCACAAACTCTAATCTCCCGACTGGTCTCCCGACATGTTGCAGTGGCTCGCTTGTTACGTACTGCTTCGGTATTCGACTGGTACTGATCGGAGAAACTAGGTGAAAATACCGATCAGAGTAGCCAGTCCCTAGAATTCTCCTCCAGACAGCGACTGAATTCGACCTAGCTATCTAGCTGGAGTCGAAAAACCGCCATCGTTAGGAGTCGAAGCCTTGGACACCCCAGCGTCCCTGTACTGAAAGGCAATTTTGGCTTTGAGGTAAACACAGCCGGTCCTTAGGCTGGAGAGACAAGCCCCTACCAAATGTTCTTTTCTACGCAGATAATCTAAATATCTAAATTACTGTAATAACTTATTAACAAAAAAGAACTAAGTAATAGATGATATGGGTGTATTTCGGATAATATAGGTCAAAAGTGGTAACTCTTGAAGTTCATATGATGCTAAGAAAGAAATTCTTAGTAATGGAATACATGTCGGTAAATGGACACACAATGAGCGGCGGACTTAAGATACAACAATCTTTCTTTCTCGAAGGCTTTCATCCGGTTACCCTTTACAACCCGACTGGCGCACATTCGACCACACACACATGACCTCAACACACTTGCGGGCTCCTCTGTCCTGGGGTGAGCAGCATGCGAGGCCCTACAACACATCCAGAGAGACAAGGAACAAACAACCATGCCCAAAGCGTCACTGAACCCGCCACCCGTGGGACGGAAGCATTGGGTCGGTACACTCTCTTGGCCACCTCGGCCATCCAGGTAGGAAGATTGATACAACTATCTACCGGATGTTAAATGATGATTACGGAAACTGAATTACATTATTCCCTAGCATGAAATCAATACTCCAGCAATGTTTATCGGTTGGAACCTTCTCCCGGTTTATCGAATATGCGTTGAGAATATAAATTCATAACTTTTCTCAATTTATAATTTTTTGGTATAATTTTCAATCGTTTTGAGAAATGAAAAAATAACAATCACGGGAGATGAAATGAAGAAAGCTGAATGTGTATCACTTGCCAGGGATTTCTCGTTCCGATCCCACCCAAAAATTCGTCCACATATAACAAATACCAAGAAGTTTAAAAGCACTCGGATGTCTTCTGCAGATTTGAAGTAAGTAATTGGCTGGGTTAGCAAGCACTCTGCGGTAGATTTGTGAGCTCTATTTCCGTGAAGGACAGAGATGTTTTCAGTCTGTGGTTGGAAAAAGAAAACCATACCATAATATCACATCAATTCATCATTATCACGTCAAAATCATTCATATCGCTCATAAAGTCCGGGGAAACCACTTATCATTTCTCTGCTATTGGGCCGTTATCCAATGCGTGACAATATCTCGTGCAGGAAACGTTACACCATACCTTTTTCCGGAAGAGAATCTGAAAATACTTCTCGGCAGATGGAACTATTCACACAGATCGACTTTGTTGTTTTCTCAGTGGTATTGGTATCACGAATGTAGAATTCCCTCTTTTTCTAGATTTTGTTTCTGTTGCTCAAAGATTAAATATCTCATTTTCGTACCGTGAACCCTAACAATCTGGCCATGGACCAATTTTCCTCCCTCCTCTTCGTTCTATTCTTAACCCTTTCTTACACATTCTCACACGCACTACATTGCCACAAGTGGACAGACCAGTCGGGAGCTTAGAGATTGCCCCGGCTGGGGCGGTGCCACCGTGGTGGGAGTCACCAGTTAGGGAAAATCTCCGCAAGACGACGTAGATCAGCGATAATCGCGCCATCCAGCGGTAAAAGATCACCGCCACCTTCCGCGATTATAAACACTACACTTACGAGAATAAAGACAGCTGTTGATGGGGCGGGAATCACCAATTAATCAATCAAAATTCACGTGTGTTCGTCTAGACCTCTCCAAAATTTGTACGTCCCCCCCAGAGTTAGCAGCACACATTTTAGTTCTTGTTGAGAAAAAAAATCCATTTACCGTGATTATGTATACGTATTCATGCACCTTTGTGTCTACCTCCGACAATATAACTATACAAAAGTGAAGATACCGCATGCGAACAGGTTCAAAATGGTTTCACATCGTACACGATATAGTGTTTCATGATGCGCAAAATCTCCTTAATTAATGTGAAAAATCCGCCTCCGTCGAGAATGTGAACCTCACCCTATACCAAGTTTCAGTCTCGCACAGCAACGACAGACTACAGCACCCTCAAGAAAATGTTCCCTTCCCGTATTATTTCCACTGCCGTTCCCTCGTACCACCCACCAAACCCCCGCTTAGCGACACGCCGAGAACGCTCGCCGCCTGTCTCACTGGCGTCATGCTTTCGTGGAAGCACGCAAGCTGGCAGTTACGAAACAAGGTCGCTTCAAACGATTCATATTGCTTCGAAATTCGCCGCGCTCTTAGGCGCAGGCGGGGGAAAGGGGGGGGAAGCTGCGGAGGCCCGCGCCCTTCGACCCGAGGCCCCGTGCGCCAACGCGGACACCGCGCGCAATGGGCCGCGGCGGATTCGATGGACAGAAATACGGATAGGGTGTTCTGGCAGTTTTTAGATTCAACCTGAAGGAGGACGAGTGTAAATTATTGATGTGAATAATACAAAAAATAAAAAAGATTAATAAATTAATTAATAATAAAAATTAATAAAAAAATAAAATGTAAAATTAATTAAAATTAAGAATATAAATAATAGATCTTAATAATAAATTATGTGGACTGGGAGGGGTGGCTGATGTCACTGCAGTGCCTCTGACCGGGAAGTCCTAGGTTCGAGTTCTGACCGTGGCAGAATTTTCGTCACCAGCTAGATAGCTAGGTCCAGTTCAGTCTCTTTATGGAGGAGAATTCTCCAGCAGTCTCCAGGTACTCCAATCAGTAGTTTTGCGTGGTTTCTCTGATCATACCAGGTGAATGTGAGAGCAGTACAAACTGGCCACGGACCGCGCGCGATCTTTCCTTCCGCTCCCTTGTCCTATCCCCGACCCTTACACGCACACACTACCACACATGTCGGGAGACCGGTGGGAAAATAACAGCTTGTTCCGTCTGGGGGTGCCTCGCTGGGTGGGTAATACCTGGTTGGGGAAACCCCCGCTAGCCGAGGGTAGGTCGGTCTGGATCTCGCCATTCATCGGGGGAATATCTCTACCAACTCCCGAAAAAAAGTCATCACTACACTTTCTGGACTAATGCTCTTATCGCCGGACGCGTCCAGAATCCCTTGTCAATCAATTATACGAAAATGAAAGCTACGGGCTGCAACCTTTTAATATTTTCCCCAACTTTTTCGCTTGATATATAGGTACTTTTCGCTTGGTATGTAGAACAATGTTGTTTGAGAGACTCAAGAGTATTAGCAATATGTATTTTTTCATGGCAGAACCGATTGTAAACAATGGAGTGTTTTGGAGAATAACTCGATTAACAAATATTGCATCTGGAGAACTGAATTGTTCTGAAAATATATTATTGCGAATTAATTGAGAAGTTTGTCAGCGATAAAACCTTTTAAAAATTGAATACTGTTAATCTTCTCTGGAAACTCTTCTGGAATCTTTGAGAACGTCATTAAAGGGCTTACAGACTAAATGTCTCAAAATAATACAATATTTATTGATTTCATCGTTGTGATAAAACATATTCTATATATCAGAATTTTATTGTAACACAAGGATTGTCAAGTATTTCCTCTGTGCAGATCGAGAAATTTACCCACTGTGCTCGGGCGTGCGCCTGACCGTTCTCGGCGCCCGAGATAGGAAGGGAGAGGAGCCTGTTAATGCTAAAGGAGGGGGCACAATTTTTCCATTGGGTCAAGTGTCCTGCAACTCAGCGTTAGTTAGACCAACAGTGTCGAAATGAATGTGTCCGTAAGAATAACTTCCTTGTAAACACGGTTGCTCAGGAAACCATGTAAGAGACGGGAGACACCATGCGTGACATTCTCCACATGGCCACTACGATGGTCCACATGTAGTGGTGTATGAAATCGACCCTCACCGCAGTTTTTATTCAGTGCAGTGAAGTATTTATCCTGGGCCAGTTAGTACCCTTTCCCTGAACTTCCATTTATATTTAATGCTTATAAAACTCTTAGAAGACATTAAATCCTGCCATGAACTGGGGATTGAACACTTCTATTAAATCTAACAACTTGTGAAGGAATGAATGTAGCCTTTATAATAGGTAAAATAATTTGTTTTCGTCGATGAACCATCAGGGGCATAACACAGCTCGAACCAACATTTTAGAAAAAATGTTGAGATCTGTGTCAAAAATATTCAGATAAACAGACCAAAGGGGATTAGTGAACTTTTGAAGACGAGCGTTACAGATCATTGCAACGGCCACCAGCTAGTCTCTCGATACACCATTTGTGTCTCGTGTTAAGATTACCAAGAAATAAAATAAAGTATTTTCAAATGAGTCACCTTTTCTGACGGTATCTCTTGTACTACTATTATAGACACATACACATACACATACACACCGAACGTTGGGGAGGCGCGCACGCGTTTGGCACGACGCGTCCGCTCGCCGCACGTGCGGGTCGGTCACTCGGCGTGCGGGCGCGCGTGCACGCGTGATGCGGGCGAGTGCGCGGGTCGCGAGACAGAGACAGGCGCATGGGAGGCTACGAAGGGCAACGAGGACGAGGAGAAGAGGCCAGAGCGTCGCGGAGGCGAGATCGCAGATCCCCGCGGGGAGGGGTAGGCTGGGCTGCGGGAGGCGGGCGCGTGCCACATATGCGGGTGGCCGCGGGCCCACATAAGCACGCATTGTACGCTTGAGCGTAAACACGCGGGACGAAATTGCAGGGGTCGGGAATAGTGGGCTTCAGAGGGTGCGGGGCTGCATGACGCTCTTGGTCGTGGATTTTCGTCGGTCGATACTACATACGAGTAGCTAGACCGTATTCAACCGGTCTGGCCTAGTCAAATTCTGGCGACCGGTTTCACCGATCGGTGATTCCCCGTGATTTCTCAGATCATCGCCTGCCGAATACCCTACCAATCAGGCAACAGACCACGCGCGATCTTTCCTTCCTCTTCCTTGTCTTATCACCCTTAAACTTACTCTTCCACGCACTACACTCCCACACGGCTCCGGAGAACAGTCAGGAGCTGAGAGCTTGCCCTGCCTGGGACGGTGCCCCGCCGGTGGGAGATAACTTTTGTGACATCTGGTTAGCAAGCCCACGAAGGTCGGCGCCTTCTGAGATAAAAAAAACTTGTGCTACACTTATGGGACTACCGACCAGTTGACACACCTGGAAACACTAATCATCCAATCTTATTCCTGTACTGAGCAATACTTGTAGTAAATTTTAGTACTTGTAAGTGAACACTAATTTTCTCGTATAGGAACGAAGCTTACATAGTAGGTAAAACCATGTACGTTTAATGTTGATGATCCATCAGGCTGATGGACTCGGGAGGTTGCGAACTCAGAAAACGCCCTGCAATTTCTAAACTTCGAAACAGCCGTTGACAGAATTTGCCTCTTATTCAAGATTGCCGTTATTCACGCTCTAACTTCGTGTTTCGTAGCCACTGAATGAAATAGATCGTTTCTTCAGCGACCTTTATCAATATACAAATCGATTCAACTTGACATAGGGGCAAGCTTCTGAACGTTATGTAATAAAAAAAATGTCGACAAAATGCTGTGAAAAAATGAAGCATCTCACTGCAACACGAAATAAAAATGTTAATACATTTCATTAAGCAGAAGAAGCTCATGTTTTTTATGCTCTTAATGACATCCTGTATATCTCTTTATTCTATGAAGTTTAGATAAATTATCTCTGTTTTTAGTTCATTCTTCTCTCCGTAGATGCGCTGAGAATCGCAAAGGCGACATCTCAGATCTCGGGGCTTTGGAGAAGCAAGCGCGTGCCCCTGCCACTCGAACGACCAACACATGCGGGTGACCTCAGGCCTTCGTGTTTGCGTACTGTACCCACAACATTTACTCGTAAGCACGTATCAGAGAATAGCACGGATGGCACACTGGTGGCTTTGAAATAAGATATGATAAATTTATTTGAACTGCGAATGGGCATAACCCGGGGGCAGCTAATTATATAAACAAGATAATACAGCTAACATGCAAATCATATAATCACAATAATAATAATAACATTAATAATAAAAATAATAGTGATATAATTTGTCTAATTCATAAAACATGTAAAATTACCTTAAAAAAAGAAACAATCAAACTCACTGAATGTTTATTCAACTGCACTTCACTACACTTCACTATAACCCTTTAATCACTTCCTACATTATTTCTCTGTTCTACACTGCATGATACCTCACTTCAAAATATATTACTGACGCATCGCTCTATAACCTACTATTGTGAGCTAATTCCCTCATTTATTTAGTAATTCCCTAAATTAATTTCCTAAACTGTTGTACGCTACGAGGAAAGGGTTCAAAGGTTTCTGCAGGCAAAGTATGCCATTCTTTTATCGTTCGAAATGTCATGCAGCTCCAGGCTGAAGCGATTCCCGAGGCTGGAGGCTATCTACAGTACCATTTTCCTTTCTTCAAATGCATTTCCTCCTTTTGATCATATTCCTCCTTTTGGTCATTTAAGTGTGTTTTTGACTATGTTCAGCCAAATTCTTAAACGCATTACATAATCTTGCGCAGACTAAAACAAAAGGGGTGATCAACTACATTTCTCGTCCTCCATACCATACAACTTTATTTCCATCTACTCGTAAATTACCCTTCACAAATAAACACATAAATTAACGGAAAATTCAGTAGTCTTTGTCCATGTTAGAGGTGTCAAAGGTTTCATTGGATACCCAGAAAATCTTGAAAAATAAAGGAACAATTAAACTGTATTAATTTTGACTGAAGAATGCACATATTTCATTTTATTAATCCTCAATTTTATATACCTGATGTTACGATTATATTCTCGCACTCAGTGCCTCAATCACAGTTTACGTCATGCAAGTGAGAATGAAGGTTCAGTATTCCTGGGTGCCGTTTCAGAATACCCAATTTTTGCTGCACCTACACCACATTTTCCACACACATAACAGCAGATGTTTTTATTGCTGCGGACCCTTAATATCACATATTTTACTACTAAATAAAACATACTACATTCAAAATAAAATTATAAGTTAAATCATACAATTGATTTTCTTGAACCATGGTTGACAGATGACTTCAAGAGCCACATTCTCAAACGTCGTATAACAATTCACCAAATTGAAGGTAAAAAAGAGGAAATCAAGTATTGACAGTATTTAGGACAATTCTAACATTCCTGAGATATCCACCAATGAAATGTAAGGATGACATGTCTCGTCCAATCAGAGGCATTTTATCAGCGCAATTTTATCGTGTTCATTCTATCGCTTCCATTTTATCGCCGCGACGTGCACTTTTACAACATGGCCGAGTATATTGCAAATAAATATAACATACAAATGTGTCCTGGGGGGGGGGGTCTTTACGAATTGTTGATGGAGATACGAAGTACGCAAGGCAAACCGCATTGTCTCCTTCATACTCCATTCAAGTCGCTCGACAATAATTTCTCATACGGCCCACAACAGAATACAAGGAAAATACGCTATTGAAATAACAGGTGACGCGAACGCCTCCTCCTTAAAACCGTGTATACAATTAAACGGGGAACATCATTCTTTAGTCTGAACAAAATACACAATTCAGAAACCACAAGTGCTGCTATTGAATGAAATAAAACTTCAGCAGCTATGTATAATTTTAACAACTGTTCATTTCAACGATGCTTGTTTAATTCAATAAAAAATTAATAGAGGTATTACATCCATACACCTAAGTTTGTTTTGTTTACAAGTTACTGATTCTTCCAAAAGTGCAACTAATTGAAGAAATAAATGTTTTGCATTGTAGACATGATGTTCTGATTTCACTTGGGTTAATTTGTAAAGAAGGCTTGGACATTAGAGATGGTGGAAGGAGATGGGTAAACTCCTGCTCACCGATTTTAGCTCGTTCTATTCAGCACCAATTTGCAGCACGATCCACGTGACCAAAGCACGGACACTTAGTTTATTAAGCCACGCCAGACCAGACTAGACAAGAAATTTTTTTTAGGTATTTCAATTCAGTCAAACCTTAAATGGAACGTCCATTTAAATGAATTGAACACAAAATTAAGATCTTTATGCTACGCTTTCAAAATTCTTTCAAAATCAGTCAGCCTCTTCACTGCTCGTTGTGTACATTTCGCGAATGTTCATTCCCTCCTGAGATATGGCATAATATTCTGGGGAAATACATCTTATAGTTTC